>DWUN01000671.1:0-20687 GCA_018249975.1 Passova gellias
CCAAAAGTTGTCACGACACTTTTTGCTATAGTTGTAAGCCGTGCGGCGTGCGCGTGTTTCTCTGTCTGTCTCTCTCTTTCATAGAAAGCAAGCCAGTTATTTTCGTTTCGACTTTTTATTTCGCATTGAACAGTGTGGTGTCTAAATTATTATTACTAAAATTGAGCCTACTGATTAAATTTATATTAATAAAAAAAATATTATTATAACTTAAAAGAAATAAAATTTTATTTCAATTTCTTCACTAATTAATCGAAAGGAACTTTGTTCCATCCGAGTGTGCCTTGACACCTCTGTTGTGTTTTTTTATTTACCATTTACTGCATGAATATACAATGAGCGATTTTAACATCTCGTGGTATTTTCTGCCAGCCGACCCTGGATAAAGGACATTGTGACAGGAATAAAAAAAGACAGAACTGTGCTTGTGCATTGAGTCATTAAAGGTTGGGACACCGAATTTCTGTTTGATATCAAATGAACTTTATACACCTAGCCTAGGACTTATGAGTAAGTTGCCCAATTCATGTCTTAAAGTGTTGCTAACAAACAGTCTAGCCCAGAAAATGTATGCATCACAACTCGATGGACTGTGACACCTGTATTTGAGGTAAGATGAACTCATTGGGTGCAGTTTCGTTTCACGGTGAACTAATATCCTGATATGATAAGATTTTGATTAACAAGTTTTTTTTGCTCCGATGCCTATAAAAACATAACAAAAACAATCTTTATAAAATTTTTTTAGAAAGTTATCCATATCCTTAAAATAGTGTATAATTTATTCTTGTTGTGTTTCCCTGAACATACTAGGAATGTAAAATAAAATATTGTTTAAAATATGGAATTATTTTATATTCTAGCTACCTTGCAACTTACATAGTAGCTACAAGTTTTGGGATGCCTACATGACAAGTAAACTTTTGATTCTTTGTTCATTAGATTACTATAGTGGTATGTGCTGGGGTTGTCATTATTTTAATTTACGTCCGAGTAAAAAATTACCACAGTGTGAAACATATTCTTTGTATTATAAATATAGTATTTGGATATGCAAGCAAATTGATTTTATGAGGTTACTGTATTCCAAAATTTCTGAAATATGGGCAATCCCACAAAAAGCAGTTATAAATGATGAATATTTTACGGGGTTGTTTAGCGTGTTGCTTACTTCGCCATTTAAACTGGAACACACATTTTTTTGTACAACAGTTACGGGTACGGCAGTAGGATCACTAATCACCAACACTAAAATGTAAACAATACAAAGATACAGGGCAATAAGTCTAAAACAATCTGGTAAAGAGTAAATGTACAATTCTTGGGAAGATTTTACTCAGCGCATTAGCATTTGCATGATATTTTAATGTTTAGTACAATGTGATAAATGAAGCTAATTCAATTATTAGTGCCACTTAAGCTAATCACTTACCATGTGTCAGTAATTCTGATATTTTGAAAGTGGAGTGTTTGTGAGCCATTTGATCTAAGGTAGCCATTAGGTGTTCTAAATCGAGGAGTAAGGCTTCAGCGTAGGTGTCTATAGGATATGATATTTGGACCAAGTGGTTAGGATAAAAGTGAACGATGTGTATCCGTGTGCAAGACATGCAAAAGAATTTAACAGTGGTGAGAAACACTTCAAGAAGCTCGATTTGTTAGTAGCATCTACGGACATATTTAGCTGAGCTATACAATATTCTGATGACAAAGAATTATTAACTAAATCAATATGTTCACTAAATTAATAAATCAGTTTTCGATAGCTGCAAAATTTAATAATTCATGAATACTTGTTAAAATTTAATAGCCATAAAATTAATACTGTTTGTGAAATATCAACACTTTTACTGTTTTTATAATATTCTCTATTAACTTGGGATTTTAGAATGGTGAAATTAAAAGTATAACTAACATTCTTGTCCGTTTGAGGTGAAAGGATCCATCCAATTGCCAGTTTCCTTACTTGTACTCCTATCTGCATTGTGGTCCTCTGTATTTGTTGTATTTGTTTGTGTAAATGGTTTTTGTGGTTGAAGGGGCGCCACGTTCAAATTAGCTGCGTATTTCGGCATTCCAATGTGCCATTTAGGTCCAAACAACTGAAAATTGAAAATTAGCAAGGAATATATCAACAATAATGGATCTCCGCTTTAAATGCATACATGAATGTATAATATATCTTACTATGTTTCGGGAATCAATACATAGAGCTTTTAAAAGGCTTTTCTGACCTAAAGAATTATTCCAATGCACAATGTAAGGTTGCCTAACATCTGTGTCCACCAAATGACCCCAAGTTTCATTGAGTAATGACTCAAGTTTGCTATCAAAATCGTTCTCCACTTCTGCAACTTCTGAAGTAAATATGGAATTTAGAACAGTATTAATACTTTCTATAATCTGAACTTCACTATCTGGGGAGTAAAGACTAAAAACTGGGACATTTTGTGATGTTACACTTTTTGCTGTTCTGTCATTCTCATGGTCATTCAATGATGATTTAAAATCATCAAAATCTCCAAAATCATCTGTATCAACAGTTGGTGTATTCTGTTTCTTAATTTCAGTTTTATTTTCATCAATATAATCTTTTTTGATATGCAAGTCATTTTCATCATCAAAATTAGCTGTAAAATCACCAAACTCACTGTCCCTAGAAACTTCACCGTCCCATGGATTATCACAGTATTCTATTGTGTGAGTAGGATTGTTTTCAGTAGCTATAAACTGAAAATCATCAAAATCACCAAAGTCCTCTACTAAATATTCAGATTTATCTTGTAATTCTTTAGTATCATCCAACTCTAATTTACTTTCCAATTGATTTGTATCATTCTCATTGAATGTATATTTTGATTGATTTGTATTTACACTAGTACTTGGTTCAGAGACATCTAAGCATGTTTCATCCAATTTTTTGTTTTCAATGACTTGTTCCCTCCCTATTATATCCTCGTTCAATAGTGTTTGATTCCCTTTAACAAGAACAGTTTCTTCAATGTATGGTTGAACATTTTCCTCAAAAAGTTTTTCATCATCAATAACAGAATTGGCCAAAACAAATTCTGGGGTTACTACAGATGTCTCTTCATCCTCATTTTTATCAATAACTGTCAATACAGGTATCAATGTATGTGTGTCTTTATTCAAACTTTCTATTCTAGAGGATTCTTTGTCACACATATCTATACTTTGCTCACTAGAAACCACGTCATTCTCATCTTCCACTTTTAAATTTAAATCTTCTATTACTGTATCTTCATATCCTATTTTATTTACAATGGAACTTTCGTTTTCAGACAAAGCATGAATACTGTCTGTCTTTTCTTTTAATACATTATTAGGTAATTTATTTTCAGACTTTTTACTGATATCTGGAGACCATTCTTCTTGTAAATTTCTTGAAGTAGATGTAGGATATATATAATCAGAATATGTACCATAGTTATAGTCATTACTGTCATCCTCATCATCTTGTGATACTGAAACAATTGATTATAATGTATATGGAGTGCTAAAGCAAACAAGAAGAATATGAGAATAGTTTAACCTAGTTTCACAAGAATAACAATAACTTTTGATTATCAATAGTCGTTTACCAGGAATAATCGCGTTTTTGTCTATCTTTAAGGAATTTTGCATATTCTCAAGATTAGTTTTCAGTAATAGGACTATTTATAAACAAAATTACATACAAATGTGTGGAATCACTTTTCCTTTTAATGTAATCAGTATTTCCCCCATAATATTTTGGGATCTGGAAGAATTTTTATTAGGTAATATTTATTTTTGTATGTTATTATGTAGAAGTACTTTTAAACAAAAGGTAACAATGACTTGTGAAGGTCTTAAAACCACTAGATAGAGTTGCAGGATTGGGTATTTGATTACAAGTATAAGTAAATGATACACAACTTACAATTGTAGTGTATATCAAAGTCTTCGGCGTGTCTATCGTCCTCACACTGATTTAGAGGTGGAGGAGTGCTACAGACGAGTGGAGGAATCGACATTCTTCAAAAACACGGATATCCTCTTAGTAAAATTAGTGCATGCATCAACTATCCCTGCACATTAAATTACATCCGAGCGACTTCACAATAGATATAGATTCACGTCTAATACAATTACATGCAATTAAATAGGACTATAAAGCTTAGACAGCTGTTCATATTAATTGACAAAATTTCTTTTTACCACAAACGACGACAACCACGACTGACAAAACGACAGCTGTCATGTCACATTTGTACCTAAATGTTGCTAGTATACCAGCTTATCAATCTCTATTGGTCATGCACACGTTTGAGTAAATGGTTGCTTTATTCAAATAAAAAAGTAATAGAAGTATAACTAAGAATATGATATGGATTTCAAAACTCGTAATACTTCTAATGTAAATCGTAAGTCTGATCTTAGTGAATTGTAGTTTGTATGATAAATATTTACACTATTGTCTGTCACAGGTCTATTATAACTGTATCGATGTGCTATCTTTGCTAGGTAGAAAAAACAAATCGTATTTCGTCGGCTTCAGTGCCGTCGGCTTTTGCATGTATCTTTTAGTTTTTTACGTTGTTTAACTAAGAATTTGTTTCATTCTAGATTTCTATGGTGTTATTGAAGGATCTAAGCAACAGTAGTCTACAGGTGCGGCAACGATAAATCGTCAGTGAGGATTTCCATTAAACTTTTCTTTTACTACTTATTATCAAAGTATTGCTAAACCGTTCTATGGTTGTTAGTATAATTATTTCTTATATTGATTTTCTCTCGGTTTCTTTCAATTTGGTGTAATGTTCTATACGGTTAAGTTAAGGTTTCGCCAGTGATATTGCTGTCAATAACCTTTGACATGTGTCATTGCTTACGTGTCAGCTTTCCTATTGACCGAACTGATACCATATTTTTTCTGCAATATCAAAGTAACTGCCGGATAATTAATTCAGTAAGAATTGTAGCCATCGGTATGTATTAAGTGTGCAATTTTATTCTGTAATACATAGGATGTTACATGATTGAACAAATATGCAAGTGGCGATGTATTTCGCAAATATCGGAGAATAGTTAAATCTTAACGATTTTTGTACACTACACGATTTGTAGTGACTTAGACGCTTTACTGAAAGGATTAAAAAAATAATCTATCCATAATTTTATTACTGTATTTTCAAATCGTTCTACATATTATCCATTAATAATTTTTACGTAGGCATGCTTAATCATGTTATTATTTGGGCTACTTCTATTTATTTCGGCCTGGTTTAATGCAAACATTTCTTATAAGAAATTTTTAATTTGCAGTTGATAAGCATATGCGGCAGGTCCAATGGAACTGCAAGCATTGCTAGTGCTCTGTGGAGTGGGGGTGGCTGGATTTGCTGTGATTTTGCTCATGGGATTGTTTTCGGCGTCTGGAACCAGCTATGAGGAAGCAATAGCCCAGCAGCGTCGAGCAACCACAGAACTTCTTGCTCTAGCTGATAATAAGAGCAAAACTAAGAAGACAAACAAAAAAGCCAACAAGAAGGTAATATGAATGTGACCACATAGGCTAGGGAAGTCCAGTATTACTTTATCACATTGTGCCAATTTTAGATTCAGTTCTATTATTCAAATCATTACTCTATATGTAATAAACACTGTAGTTAGCCAAAAAGGAGAAGAACAAGGACAATACAGCAGCCGCTACAGCCAGCGAGCCGGAGAGCGAGGCACCGGCAGAGAGTGGAGTGGAAGATGAACCGGCGCCGGTCACCAAACCTCACGTGGAGTTCAGCCCAGCAGTTGTGGAACTGGCCACTGACACCCCTCCAAACATCAAGGTAAATTTATACTCACCATTTGAATTAACAATGTAAATTGGCTTCATGATATGCCTTATATATTGATGCTTAGATATATCGGTGGCGATGGCAAAATGCATACATTTTTGATAAACACATATTTGCTTCTCATTCAAATGCATGTATATTATGACAATGTGAAAAATTGCAATTGTTCGTTGAACCATGTATATACCTTCTGTACTTTCAACCAAGTTTTACAATTCTTCTGAATCTACACGAAATATGTTGTTGTAGTATCTTAATTAGTTGTTTAAATCGCTTATTTTGATTTGAAAATGACATTGTAAACTATATCTCTTACTGTGTTTCGTTAATTAAACAAGTACTATTTCTATCTAAACAACATTGTCCATTACCTGATAACACTGAGATATTTTTATAATAAAAATAAGCAAATTGTATATGTCCACCAACAAATCTCTTAGGAAAGTGAAAAGTATTTTTTCATATCAAAGAAAAATTTATTATCCATTGCAATCATGCCACAAGAATTTTCGTTGACTACAAATATTTGGTTCACATAAAATACTTATCATGTCATATTATTGGTTTTTGTATTACAAATCATCATTTAAGATTATGTATTATTTATTTAATACATTTATACAGGTGTGCTAGCAACTTGGTCTAAATGATGACGTAAATCTTTTATATCTGCATCATTTTTAAAGAGAGCTTAACCTCTATTGTGGGTGATGTAATGTACCAGTGTGTTTGCTAAATGACAAATTTTATATACTACATTAAATTGCTTGTAAGTTTGACTGTATAGGTTTTATGTCATTTGGTTGCTGCACGTTTTTTACATCCCATTGCTAAGGACTGGTCTCATATTCATTTTGTATCTTGTAACCTGCTGGGTTAAGTTTAAGCAAAGATTTCTCTCTCTCTCTCTTAAAATGTCTCCTATTGTTTACCTCTTAAAAGTAACATTTGCTACATGTTTTTATTTTGTACTGTGAAATGAAAGACAAGTAAAAACAATAAAAATCCATTTGAATAAATCAATTTGATATATACATATCCCCATGCCATTATTAAAAATACATACAAAAAGTCCACCGTTTTCTATCTTTTTCTCTCCCATGGCTTTGTACATTCGTAAGCGTTGACTTATATAGCTGTTGAACTATCTTCGTCAAACACATCTCTGAGGCCAGAAAATCATTGCTCCCTCAGATAAGAAATGCAAACACAAGCTGGCGTGAGATAAGGATTGCAGTGACGGTTACTTTATACATATTGCGTTCTAGCTTACACCGGGATATATACGTGGCGGTGCACGCGATTGACATTTTAAGTTACTAATACGCAGACTAGGTTTTTAATTTACACCTCGAAAGTATCGACACGTCCGCAACTGAATAACGAGCCTTTGGCCACCTAATAAACAGATATCCATACTGGCCGACATACCATCTTTCCGTGGTTGAGCTGTGTATATTACTTTGGCTAATAGTAAATAATTTGAAAAACACGCAACGTGGCTTGCGTAAATAGGTTCTGTAACGTGAATAAACCTTGTCGCTTACCGAAACAGCACGGTTTTTATGTCCTATTGAAATATTTATTTGTAGGATTTATTATCCATAATATCTTACACTGTACAATATAATTATTGTACGCAGCGACAATCCTAATGAAGTACACTGTTATCGAAAAACATTTAAAAAAGTGTATAATGTCACTGTTGGTGTGATTCAGATAATAATTTATTCTCTCGTACATTATTTGCGAGCTGATAATAAAAATGCATAATTATGACAGCAATTTTTGATCTGTATGTATGACACAGTTCGGAAGGGAGAACATGTTTGCCATCCTTTACCTTCATGTACCTCGCTGCTGGGCACGGATGTTTACTTCAAGTCGTGAGACCCAGAGTATTGAGCACCACGCGGCTCCACTGCGGATTGCTGGAGATTTCGGCTAGTGACAATAACCTACACTGACTGCTTAACGTGCCCTCCGAAACATTGAAACGCTTGTGCGAATTCGCCACGATGGCAACACCTCCGTGCCGACTGCGCTTGGTGCTTTAGAAATCCTTTCCAATAGCAGTTACGAGTGCACCATACTGATACCAATTGCAAACTTTAAAAAAATAATCATGTCGAAATTCAAGCCACCTTAGTAAGACATATTAACATATTGAGACGCGTGTGTACGGCTCAAGTTTAAACGCTCAAAACCAAGCACTAAAGATATCGTAAAATTACTCGTATACTATGTTCGAATTGTGAGAGATGTCAGCTGTTGTTGAAGGTCAACAACGTCATTGGCGCGAGTCAAGTTTATTTGCCCTTGACAATAATTACATGAGCATGTCATATTGTGAAATGCAAATTACATGTATTTTAAAAAGCATGACGTGTACGGAATTTGCATTCGAAACGATCAATCGTTCTTTGATAAATAAATTGATTAATACCAATGATTGTCTAAACATTTAGCAGTGAAAATTCAATGAATCCTACGTTTATTACTTTCACATGTTATATGTACGAGTCGCTAATTGACACGTGTTATTGATCATAAAATTATCTCGAATTAAATTATTATCAACATACTTATCGGTCGCGTTGAAACTAATTATAAAACATTCCGACTCTCCATTGAATCGACAATACATATTATATTTCATCCAATGAATATTTGAGGACGGATAAGATGAGTTCGTAAAGCAACATGCGTTACTCTTGTGTACAGATTCGCAAACGCGGCAAGGATCCAAAAGTAAAGCCGATATTGTTAAATAAAGAGGATCCGAGTTGCGTTAGCGATCCGAGCACGCTGCCCTCCCCGGCTGAGACCACGGTCTCCAACCATTTCGAGGAGATGCAACCTAAGGATGAGTTCGAGTTGTTGCACTCTACACTTGTCGGTGAAAAAGTGAGTTCCCCCGCCGCCTCGCCGTCCTCATCTTGTATGTGACCAGATGTTTAATGTATAAGTTTAACGTCTAACTTCATAATAATACATGGACGCGGTCTACGTGTATTCAATACTGAATGTAGTTCGCTGTACATTACATCATAATATGAATATTAGCATATTTAGTACAAACATTCGGTTCCTAGAATTCGTTAACGAGGCATCCAACAAGCAGTTAATCAACGCATGCCTGTCCGTATATTTCAGTACTTGCTTGCACAGTTACTGTGTTATGTATGACATGGCTATTATATAACATTTCCATATATTTATATCTCACGTTAATATGGTAATAATATCATTAGTTTGGAAAGCTTCAATCAATCAATTATTTCATACTAACCATTATTCGCCTTCGTCACAGGGGTATAGGGAAAAATTATATGATGATGATTTTAAAATTTAAATTCATTTTATACTTTCTCGCCTTAAAAGTTCATTCACGGATATGTCCTTCTGCCGCTCTTAGAACGTTGTTCGCGAAAAAATATTACGTATGTAAAATAAAATAGAACAGTTTTATTTTCTATATAAAAATTCATCTAAATCATTTTAAAATTTTCATCGATTTAACAGTAAACCATAACTTTCGGGCTTACACAATTAGTATGTATATGACAATTTTGGTTAAATTTTGATGTTAAAAAAAGTAAGTTTGAATGCTTCATTTGTATTTAGTCAAAGTAGATCTCACAGCACGTTTGTCAATAATAAAAATATAACAGGATTTCAATTCATTCAATACTGTTTTTCGTGAATACCGTTTTGTGAATTCGTTCTCTTACATAAACAGTCAGGAGAGAAGAAAGAGGAGAGTAGCGAGAAGAAGGACACCAAGGCAGCTAAATCTAACAAGGGCGGCAAAGCACCCCCCAAGCAACCCATGCCGGAGCCCGTGAAGGACGAGGGATCCAGGGAGAGACAAAATAATACGGATCCACCCAAGGAACAACGCAAAGGTACTGTTATAATTCTCTGACGGAAATACACTCAAATACACTTTATATACTAAGAATATGGTTACAAATGAAACGTGATTAATTAACCACGCAGTCGGTTTGGTCGTATTTCCCGCAACACGGGTGCGTGCTCACGTACGGTTCTTTTTGTCACGTCAAGTAACATCCACGATTTTTGGTTTGGTTTGGTTTTTATGAATAGTGCAGCTGTATGAAGTTATGTTGGTTCAGTAGCAAAACAAACTTTTGATTGGATTAAGAAAATCTTTCACTGCTTTTGCAGTGAAGAAATTGGAGAAGAAACCCCCGGCGGAGGAGATGAAGAAGGAAAAAGAGAAGGAGGAGGAGGAAGTGGTGCCGCCGTTAAATGTGCCGCAGCCCAGCGAGCTCACCACGGACAAGCTGCTGAAGCTGGCGCAGATGCCCGCCGCCGCGCCCGCTCCCGCCCCCGCCCCCGCCCCGGCCCCCGCGCCCGCGCCCGCGCCCGCGCCCTCCCCGCCCGGTGGCAAGAACAAGAAGAAAAAACCCGAGCCTAACGTGTTGTCGCTTATGGGTATTGTACTTTATTGTCAAATTTGTTCCTTCCTTTATAATTTGAAAATTCCTTTATATTCACAATAGATCAAGAAGCCATCAGACTATTGTTATGAAGGATTATTATTCCTTGCTATATTTTTAAATTCAGACAAAGTACTGGGTGTAAGTAAACGGTGACGAAAAACATCGTGAGGAAATCTGCACACTTTAGAGATTTTATCCAGTATATAATATTTTCTGGGGTGTGTGAAGTCTACCAATCCGCACTTGGCCCGCGCGGTGGACTATGGCCTAAATCCGTCTCACTATGACAGGAGACCTGGTCCAGCAGTTGACCAATAAAAAGGTAAAAAAGAAAACAATTAAAATGGATGCATTTTATTTGTAAGCTGGCGAAGGTGGGAACGTGGCGGTGGGCGAGCTGGTGCGCGTGGTGCGCGACGCGGCGCTGTCCCGCACCGAGATCCAGATCCTCACGGATGCGCTGCTCAACAAGCAGCACGACCAGCTGCCCGAGCACTCCGAGTGGACCGAGGTGTGTATGCCATGAATCTGAAACTCGCCGCATCACACTCGTATGGTGATATCATGGTATATTTCACATTAACACAAATTTTGTTTTTACACTTTTCATAATTTGTAGTCTAGAAGTTCAGTATTTTAAATAAAATATTCCATATAGAAAAAAACAAAAACGACTTTGAAGTATATTTAACTTAACATTATCCTCGTCGTATGTATATTAACTTACTACCGTTTAAACATCAGAGATTAATGTGATGCTTAAAATAATTAAATAGATGATGGATTATATAATTATACAATTGCTCTTAAATGCTAGTAAATATGTGCAATTATAATTTACCAGGGCCCCAACGATCCCATTCAAAAACTGAAGAAACAACTCGCCGACAAAGAGAAAGCTCTGGCTGACGAGATCGAAACTCACAAGGGGGCAAACAACATGCTGAAGGAGCTCAGGTACATTGTGTTTTATTCATCACTCGGACTTCATAAAATATTCACTGAAATCATAAGCTACGAGAGTTGAATCTGCTCGCGCGTACAACTACCAATGTCCTCCGTTATGTTCGTTGTGCAGGGCGGCGCTGGCGGCCGAGCGCGCCAAGGCGGGCGCGGCTGCGCGCGCGAACGAGGCGGCGGCCGCGGCTATGCGCGCCGAGCTAAACACGCTGCAGAAGCGCCTCTCGCGCCTCGTCGACGAGAGCACCTCGCTCGCACACGACAAATCTGTGGTACAGGCTACTGCTACAACCACTGTACTGTTCTAAAGCTGACATATTATCTCCCAAACATCTTTATATTCATTTACTTCTCTACTCTTTACAATTGCTACTTGACTACTGTTTGAATTACACACATTTTGAATTTGACATTGTTCAATAGTCTGTACTGTGTCATTACACAGCTAGTCAGGGGTGTGGAGATCTAAAATGGATTAAGTTAGCTTCACAATGGCAATGACGGACATATAATATTGACTTTATAACCAATATATATTTACATAATTTTTGATATTTTTTTGTCTTCAGTTCAGCGTCATTCATGTATCATTAATCATATACAGAATACTACTCTGTATTGTGGTAGTATTCCAATTCACGTAATAGTTTATTTTAGCACTAGTTAATTAATAGTAATTAATAGTTAGTTAGTTAATAGTTACCTTTAGCACTAGTTTATTTTGTTCTTCAATTTGAGTGGGACAAAATAAATAACTGGTAAAATAATTTTACTGGCACCTCCAAACACCCAATAATCTTTTTGTCTATGATAAACGAATGCTACAGCCTCTTGTCTGGATTCCACATAGTTTTCTAATATAAATAACAAATGTAAAAACACAAAATGATTAGTCATACTATAGTATCAAATAACAAACAATTTTTTTCTTGTGGCAGCTTCAAGCAAAACTAGCGGCTGAAGCTGAAGCTCAAGCGCAGAGAGTGCAGATGGAAATGCACATTCAGAGACTCTCAGAAGTAAGTGTACATGTTTGTTTACAAAAAGATAACAATGATCACAAACAGTTATTTTGTATGGGGAATTTGTAAGTTGTAATCATTTTCTCATCTTTACGTTCGAGACAAATTAATATTATTTATGAACTGCGTTGCATTTTCATTGAAAAATTGCAATTATAATTTTAATGGATTGTTCAGGTTGAAAAAAAAATTAAAATTACTATGTCGGTGAGATTCAGAATTCTGCTTCATCGAAATTAAGGTGTATAGACTAGATCACCGTAATGAAGACGGGATGTAACGGGTCGCGGCCGTCGCGAGGCGGAGAGTACAGTAGTGTGGTTGTCCAGACGGAGGCGGGGCTGGTGGCGCAGCTTGCGGCGCTGCAGGCCGAGCTGAGCGCGCGCGTCCTAGAGGCGGGGCAGGCGCGCTGCGAGGCGGCCGCGGGGCGCGACGCCGCGCTGCTGCAGCAGCAGCACGCCACCGACCTCGCGCAACAGCTGCAGGTACTCATACTGACTGTTTTCATGAAAACAAAGCAAACGGCGTCTTCAGTAATATTCAGTGCATGGATTTTTTACCAAAATTTCATATTTCTCCAATTTCCGGGGAGTTGGATCAGTAGCATTAAACTTTATTTAAACGTATTAATCATTCAGCGAAATGTCATTTAAGTGTAGGTAATTCGAGTAACGAAAACAAATATGTTTGTATCACTGACCAATCAAAAAATACACATAAAATATGATGGCGGCCGCTCGCAGGAGGCGAACCGAGCATACGCGGAGCTGGAGCAGCAGCGGCAGGCCGCGGCCGCCGCCGACGCGCAGGCGCTGCACGACCTGCGCCTCGCGCAGGAGCGCGTGGCGGGTACGCCGTACTCATTTCATTGTTATATATATCATCAAGCCTTAAACACCGCCTCTTGTACACTAAATTCTAAATATAAAGAAAGTAGAGCGAGTAAGGCCGAGTTTCAATAATTTCAGTGATAAGTAACATTTGGTATTTCCGCAGCCCTCACAGAGGAAGTTCAAAAATTAACTACTCGCGCTCAGGCGGCTGAGGGCAACCTAGAGAAAGTAAAGGAAGAACTGGAGAAGCAAAGTCAACAGGTAAGGGTCGTATTGGATGTACAGGGGTCAATGATCGTTAATTAAAAATTCCTTTTTAAAACCTCATGTAAAGTACTACTATACGAAAATACCACTATGAGTATTCGATCCTAGCACGCACCTCTGATTTATTACGTGCGTTTTATGTGTAAAATTTAAATATCACGTGCTATAACGGTGAAGGAAAACATCTTGAGAAAACTTGCACACCTTAGAGATGTTATAAATTTTATAATATTTTCTGAGGTGTGTGAAGTCTACCAATCCGCACTTGGCCAGCGTTGTAGACTATGGCCTTAATCCCTCTCACCATAAGAGGAGACCCGGTCCAGCAGTGGTCTAGCAAGAGGGTCGAAAAGATCACTAAATATTAGTAGAAGTACCACATAGTTAATACTGTATAAGAGTGACGTATGTACATATATTATGTGTTGACGTTTGCAACCGTATGTCAGATGGCGAGCGAGGCGGCGGCGCGCGAGGCGGAGCTCGCCGAGCTGCGCGCGCTGCGGCCTGCCGCGCACAACGGCCTGCCGCCCGCCGCCGGCAAGGTCAGCACACTCTAGATTACTGTATACCGGCGCCCCCCCGGCCTACTGCTCACTGCCATCTGTGGGCAGTGTTGCTCCATCGATGTAGATATTATAACATATATGCCACTCTAATTATGTATATCAATTGTCTGGTTAGCATAACACAGGGATTTAATTGCGTAATTTGCAATCAGATACGCTGTATGTGGATTAATCCCTGTCATTGTTATTGATTAAACTTATGAAACATGTGCATCGGCACGGACCAGTCACACGTTTATTGTAACACCCGTTCCAGGCCGCGGAGCTGGCGAAGGTGGAGAGTGTCGTGGAGTCCCTGCGCAACGAGCTGTTGGCCGCTCAGCGCAGCAGCAGCGAGCAACGAGAGCAACTGTCGCAGCTGCAGGACCAACTCCACCAGTACAAGGAGAAAAACAATGTGAGCCAATTTATTTTTAGTTATAAATACACAAACACTCAGAAATCAGAAATGCTGCCGTATGGCGTACGATGAGTGGGGATAAAATCTTGTTTCGTTTGTTAAAGATATTTTATTTCTATATTTAACTAATCACATATTTTCCTCGAATGCATGTATATAAATATATAAATAAAATATTTGTCGCTAAAGTTATCAGCGGGATTGACGCTAACATCTTTAATGATTATGACTCCTACCACTCAGGAGTTGCGTACTAAAAACTGGAAAGTAATGGAGGCGTTACAGTCCGCCGAAAGGACGCTACAGACAAAGTCGGCGAGCGCGTTGCCGGCCCGAGACGTCGCTGTAAGTCCGCTCCCTTGTGTAACTCGATGTGTACTTATATCACCAACCAGACGTCATGAACATCTCGACGGTCTTTTGCATAAATCACTAAAATAATTTCCAGACAGAAAACTGCATCGCGCTCAATGTTGGCTTCAAATGTTTAGTAGAAACTTTAGTGTTTTTGAATAACCCATGGCGGGCTTCATATTTTTCATTTTCATATTTTCGGGCAATACAATACAAATATTATACAATTTTATGTATTGTTTGTAAAATCGAATTTTTGGATGTATTTAGTCACTTTGCGGACAGAATCAAATATAAATATAACCCTAAATTCAAAGTGTATATATGGTTGTTAATGTGATTTATGCAAAACAAAATTTAGTGCTTCTTATTATGCAATACACCCTGTTCAGAAATATGTTAGATATTTAGTTCTTCGGCCGGCTTCGCTTTGTTACGACAAATTTAGCTGTTTTCTTATATGCACTGCTGTGAAACTCTATAGTTGTCTTTATAGTTATGTAGTGCCGCAAACATCTCTATGATTCCACCGTTCTCAATATTACTGCATTTACTGTTAATTTGCATACATGTTTGTTGCATATTACTAATAATAAATAGTTTTTTTGGAATTTTTAATTAACGAAATTATCATTGAATGTATCCGTATTAACACAACAGGAAGCAGTAGCTAAGGCCCAAGAGGCCCAGCACACAGAAGTTGCCAGCATGCTGCGCGCCGCCTGCCCCACCATCGCGCCCTCCGCCGCTGCGGGCCGCGACTGGCTACAGGCCTTCGTCGATAACCTGAAGAAGGAGCTGGAGAAGAAGGAGACGGAGAAGAAAATGCTAGAGAAAGAAATTGAAAAGAAACTTCAAGAAAAAGACGCGGAAAGAAAGCAACTGCAGGAACAAATGGAGAAAAAACTGCGCGAAAAAGATCTAGCTGAAAAAGATATGAGTGACAGGATAAAGAGGTTGCAGCAGGACGGAGAGACGGAGAAGAAGCGGTTCGCCGAGGAACTGAAAAAGAGCGCGGCGACTCCGGCGCAAGCGGCGCACAGCGGCCAGCGGCTCGACCAGCTCCTCGCGCAGAACGAGCACCTGCAGGCCGTCGTCGAGAAGTACAAGACAATAATCGAAGAAGCGGTGAGTTCCCCGTGTCTACGGTGCACTGTCGCGCGCCTTGACTTTGTTTAACATTGATGCACTTCAATTTTAAATTTAACATTTTATTGCTAAATTCTGTTCCGTGTTTTCCAGTACCTTTGAAAATGGAATGTATTTAATCGCAAATTTGACTCGTAATGTAATGATATTGGCGAATTGTTGCATTAATTAAAAAATTTATCAACCGTTCACCGATACCTTGTCAACGCGTTCACTCGTTGTACTGAAACGGAGGGTGTGAAAAATACTCGTGGCGTTTCAGGACGGCGAGCTGAGCCGGCTGCAGGCGCGCGTGGCCAGCGAGGAGCAGCGCTGGGCGCAGCGCCTGGCCGCCGCGCAGCACGAGCTGGCCACGCTGCGCCAGCACACGCTGCTGCAGGTACGCCGCTCTTTGCTATTCATACACCACAATTTACAAGATCCAGCACAAACAATGCATTGAAGGCTCGCTGTGCTTCTATTGACGTGCTCGGACATGGCTCGCTTTTATATCGACGGCACTTTTCGAAGTCTCCATCAAATTAACGACGTGTCGACATTTAGCTGATCTACATCAATTCCGATCCATCTGCCTGTTTACTTGTGGAAAGAATAATAATAATAATGAACATTTTAAAACGAATAATCAATTTTTATATGTAGGAACCTCTGGCGTTTGCGTACTCCTGCATAGAAAAATCGTTGCCAACAATCATAGAAGAGGTATAAACACGCAAAACAATCCAACTAGCATTTGTGTACTGTTTTGTGTAAAATTAAATGTGGTTTTAGAGACTTACTATTAACCGTTGCCTTATATTTATCTGTTGACAAAAAAGACACAACATAACAAATAAATGTGCGATGTACCTAAGGCTACCCAAAGGTCTCTATACCGGCATTCATAGACAAGTAACTTGACCCTGTCCTTCATCTACGCCCGTTCTAGAAGATCTATTGTTAGAGAGCTTATACTTGTTTTTCCCTCCTCTCCTTTCGGTCGATACGGTACCAGTTTTGAATTGAACGTGATCGTATATCTTGTAACCGCTGTACGTTGGTGACGGTGTGCATTGTTCGCGAGCAAAATGCGTATTGGTTGCATTTTACAGATGCAGAATAAAATCGATGCTCTCCAAGAAGAGCTGCAACAGAAACAATCCGGATACAGCAACAGCTTTGCGGACGAGGAGCGGCTCGCACAGGTACGTCTCACTGCAACCGCTAAACGTACATATCTCTATTATTCCATATATTATAATTTATCTGTATTACACATACACACACGCACACACAAATCACACCAGGTCCCTAACGGGGTAGGCAGAAAGTCATATTTTATTGATATGTGTAATACATTGCAACACTCTAACACCTGCCTGCTAAAGTTATACTACAGATATGTATAGTCATACTTTAACTATTATATACTACGCTAATGGCGCAAACATATTCTCCAGGAACGAATCGCAGATCTGTCTGCAAAAGATGTACAAAACGGACCATTACAAGTGAGTTATAAAATTTCATATTTCCAGTAATTTAAAAATTTGCATTAAAATAAGCTTATAATATTTACAGTTTTTCACTGAAAGTTCTCACCGCGCTGGTAGATCGTGCAGTTTCGGTCTTTTCTTGAATGCCATGCAACGAAGCAACGCTACACGGTCTTACCGCCTTAATAATATGAGACTATAAGATTTGACCTTTCAGGTTGGATTTGAAGAGAAATAACATACGAAAAACAAGTCAAAAGGAGCGCAGTTGTGTCGTAATGAACATTCAATAGAACGCACCGCGCCGGTGCCGCACTGCCATCGTATTTTACATTAAGACTCTTTGATAAATTGCAACTTTTTTGTACTAATTACGATTATTTATTTAAAAAAAAAAACAGAAGTGAAAACGCAATAATATAGGGGTTGTAAGTAATCGCATAGTAAACAGGTACTTGGTCCGGCAATCACAAAAAATAGTGTACTACAAAAAAATTACCAAATTCACAAAAACACTCGACCTTATTGGGTTTTCATTCACATATCACTCACTCTATGTAATCATTTTTTAATATTCAGTTGTTGTAACGTTTGATCACTGAAACAATCGTTTTTTTCACGAGCATAAAAATAGTCTTTACGAAATCTTGTATTCATTAATAGATGTATTTTATATTTTGCCTTTTCGTGTTGGAAAATTAAAATACCTATGAATGGAAACAACAACAGTGTATGTAGTAGTGTATATAAATACAAGCATTTCTTTGTTATATATCCGTTAGATTTTACTCTACATCTATGAGATTATATGGACGTGACCGTCCTTGCGATACTTTTTAATATTGTCAACGTTTACATCTTTATTTTCATGACATCAAGTGATCAATTTGTAAAATACAATTTATTATAAGTGTGTGTTGTATGAAAAGTTGTGATAATAATAGTACCAGTACCAGACTTAATCCCTTTCAGTACATTACTAATGTAATTACATAATAATGTATTGCTAATGTAATACATTATTAATGTAATCTTGAAATCACAAATCCTCCAAACTCCTATTAGATTGTCTTAAGTGTCGAGGTCGTTACGTGAACTTCAGTGTATTTATTGAGTTAAGTTTCCTAATATCATAAAATCAACATCTCGCAATGATTCTAATACGGCAACTATGGTTGTCCAATATTGACAAGTTTCTGTGACTGTCCAGAGATAGCAGCTGCAATAAGCATGTCGTAGCCTTGAAATACTTTTTTATTTAGGTTCATTTCATTAGTTTAATTCTTATGCTATAATTACGTGATACATTATTTAGCAATCTATTTAGGGTATATTCGTAGCACTAAACCGAGTAGGTGGCTCTGGTAATGGAGCGTCCGGGAGGGGGGCCAGCTGAAGTAATAGATAGAACTCTCGCTATATACGGTAAAAGTATTGAAAAATGCACCTTAATTGAATTGTTAAAATTGCGTATGATAATATAAACGAACAAAATGCGCTATAATATCATGTCCTATTCACATATTGAACTAAAGACAGCAAAAGAATTTGGTTCAATTAATCAGTATCCGTATTCGCTACTCAAATGCATGACTGTATTGTTTAAATAGCTTTCACTATCTCATTCCCCATTGCGTAAATTTATAACTTGATCCAGTGATTCAACGTTAATATGGTCATATTTATAATATTCTTCCTGAACTTTGTTTGAGTGATTGTCACATTTTGATCACTTCTCTACTTAGTAATGTAAAAATAGCCCTTCAGATGCTCGTTTTTTGTCAGTCACATTCGATACCACATTTACTTGCTACCTCATCTTCTCGTCTTTCATGTCTCGACGTACTAATTCGATTAGATTTAGAAGCGAGTGATGCGGTGGCAGTAAAGTATAGAATGTCCCTTTTTAATGTTACGTCAACCTGGTGCCGTTTTTCTGGTTATTTCGTTACTTTGAGACTTAATCGGCTGACTAGTCTCCTGCTGCAAATCTCGTGTGCGCCATTATCTCGAGCGATTTTGACGTCGTCGAGAAGCCCCCCTCCCACACCCTCCACCGCCGCAGGGACGTACTCGGTTACGCGCTACACCTACGGTATATTTTATGCTAACATGACCCATTTAGATAAAATTGTTGCATTTTAAGTAACAAAAAAGTTAATTTGTGCTCTAATTTTAGTGACTTATAGCAGGTTCTTTTTGCGTAGTTCATCACAGCTCTTGAATAGGTATCGCCATGTTAACATATATCACCTTTAACATTGTGATCACGCAATCAAAATTGATGACATATATTTTTTATGTAAAATATAATTTTCAACAAAAACTAATTTTTATTTTATAAAATTATTATTAAGTACATTCAATAATATTGGACTATAGTCGCCATTGCAATGTTTAAAACAGAAATGTCTATGGCCTCTAAATACTGTTTTATTTTATAGGTATTGTTTTACTCCGAATTTAAAATTGAGCGTGAATTTTAATAATTTTAGGGAATGTTATTTACTGTTTAGAAGTATATTATTTATGAGTAATCTTTGTACTAGTGCATAATCTTTTCTGTCAGTGCCTTAGGGTAAGATTTCAATTTGATAAGCAGACTGTTTCATTTCTAGTTATATTGAAATCACATGCATGTTAATGTTAGGTTTATTATTTTAAAAGTACCCATTTCACTTTTATAATTGCTGAATAGAATAAAACTACGATGACTAAGTGTGAATTTTGTGTCAAAATGTCCTAAAATTTAAATAGAAGTAGAGAGGAAAAATAATACATTAATGTTAAGTACCTAAGCCAGTTTATATGATGATTCATATATTAGATAAAGACATTATGAAATAAAATATTTCTACGATTATTGATTTTGTTTTATTTTTTATACCTAAACAACTTTCACGACGACTTTCAGTTTTCCCGGGTGGGAATTAAATCTTAACCGTTACATAGTCTTTTTTGAAACGTTCAATGACACCTATAGCATTGCTGGAATTAATGGTTAGTTATTCGGTAGAAATGTAAAGTGAATACTATCGATATTATGAGAAAATTTCAAGGTCACAATCACAAGAATGGACGACCTATCAATAATCAATCTATAGTCAACCCTCGATCTCAAATCAAAACCCTGCCCTTGCTCGGCTTGCTCTTTAATAAAGATTGACAAAAATTCTATTTGAATCGATACACCGTAGGGATACGAATGGAATCGAATCCCAACACGATATTTCTATACAACCATATATCACAATGTTTTGTATCGATATTTTAATTTTTTTTTAGGTAAACAGGTGTATTCAGAAATCACATGATCTTCAAACAATTCAGATTTAATAATTATAAAGAAATA
>DWUN01000672.1:0-20673 GCA_018249975.1 Passova gellias
TACTCACTTATACAGATACGAGAGAATCGTCTTTGTCGAAAATACATACGTCAATAATATTATTTCAAAAGCATGTTACGATAGATCACCGTTCGAACCTCCGAGAGGGTCTCGTGTACTCTTTCGCGGACGGCAATCCTATCGCCGGCGTATTGTTGGATGCAATTGTGTTTTCAGATAAAAGCATTTCAGTGTCTTCAGACGCGAGCCGTTCTCGAAGAAAAATACATCTCGAGGCGAGTGGAGGCCCGGGGCGCAGTCGCCGGCCGCCGCTTTAGGACCTTAAATGCCCGCTATTGTGTCTTCTGGCACTTTTAGCGGGATTAAAATAGAGTGGCAACGTTCTCGCGCCTCAGTCCGCTCGCACGGCGCTGCCGGCGCAAGGGCGCAGGGGCGCAGGGGCGCAGGGGCGCAGGGGCGCAGGGGCGCAGGGGCGCAGGGGCGCAGGGGCGCAGGGGCGGGCGAGATCGACTGGAGTACCGAGCCCCTCTTTGACACTGGCGACAGTGTTCTCGCCGGCACGAACAATGCACTTTATAATCGTGAAGTTTAGTCCGTTACATCCGCTCACTTCCATTTTTATACACGAAACAACCAAAATACTTTTGTAGTAAAATAAAAGTCAATACTTGTAATACATATTAGTATTATATATTAGACTGGTCTCGGGCTCGAATGGTCAGAGGCAGTGACTGCAAAACCTGAGGTCGTGGGTTCGATTCCCACCGGGGACGAACATTTGTGCGACGAGCACGGTCGTTTGTTCTGTACTGGATGTAATAAAAAAATCCATATAAGTATTATGTCGTGTGTATATGTATATTTATCGGTTGCCCGGTTAGCATAACACTGGCATTCAATTGCCTAATCTGGAATCGGATAGTCGCGTGTGGACTCGTCCCCGGTTGTTATTAATATATTATTAACAACGAAAAGCTACCGATAGACTGTAACAAAAAGATTATAATGTGAAAAATAAGAAAGAGATATTTTGAAAGCGATAAAAGCTTTCTCGTGTCACATCGGTGCAAACTTCACGAGCAAACAGTATCACATTCCGGGGCTCCGCCGAGGAGTCCGCGCTCTCACACGCCGACCTCGACGGCGCAGGGACACATACCGAGAACCGCGAGCGACCGACAGTAGTGTTTGTGTCATTATCATATAACACTCATGTTTTACCAGAATCTACCGACGAAACAACCGACTTCAAAACTAAAAAGTAAAAAATAATAAAGATTTAATATGAATTATATACTACCTATTATTTATATGTGCTATTTACTAATAGGTCTGAAGTCGGTGCCGAGTCATTTTAATACTTACGTAGTAACTAGTACATAATCTTTATACCTGAGAATGGTTTAGATTTACGGTTTGATCCACTGAAAAATATATTTTTTTTAATTCTTTCATCATTTAAATGCTCCATTATCTCTGCTCAATATAGGCTATATTAATTACAGGAAAAAAATAAGCATCCTCACTAAAACTACAATTATGTAACCAGAGGTGTAAAAACATTGCCATCGATTTGCAATAAAAGTATCCTATCAAATTAAAACGCTGCTCAAAGTCACTATTCCACGCGTACGAAGTCGGGGGCACAGCTAGTCTATATATATAACCGGCCGACTTGAGAACCTCCTCCTTTTTGAAGTCAGTTAAAAAGACCGAACGACGTTTCGTACTTAAACGAGTCCCGTGTAATGTCGTCAAGACAGATATGTATTATGTGAAGATGAATATGTAATGTGTATGTGACATCGGCGAGTCTACGCACCGCGGGCCGCGGCCCGCAGCAGACGCGGAAGCATCATCGCCGGGTCCGGCCCGTGACTAATGCAATTCATTGAATTATTCATTTCCGCTTCACTGCGATGTAAATGTTAATTCATCAGTTCATTACATGTGCACACGTGGAGCCCCGACTCGCTCTGATAGCGGATGACGGATATTGAACTGTTGAAATTCGTGCAGGTTCCAACTTGCAGGTGGCGATATCGGCTCGCGGAAGATGTAAGCGGCAATTTCGGGGTCTCATGGTCGTCTGGATCGACTCAGGCGAATGGAAAGCGATATTTTATCAGTTAATTATTATAGTTGTGTAAACGCGTCCTAACGATTGACACGTAGCGAGCCGATATTAATTCCATTTTCATAACCCTTGCAAAACACACCGTTTTGACTGTGCCGTGCTGAATAATGGATTTTTTTCCAGATAAAAAAACAACGGTTAATGTGAAATAAATGAGCAGTACCTACATGTTATGTTAAAATTACGTAAATAACAGCAGTCACCGTCCTTAGGTCAAATATAGTTCCCAGTGCTATCTTCGGGATTGTTGGAGGTTTTAAAGAAAAATATATTTCAGTTTTTTATATCTAAATTCCTTTTACGATTTCTAAATTATGAACGAGAGGTCTGTATTACAATATGTTACGATGACTATTGGGTACTTTTTATATGTCGGTAAGTGTATTTTAGACTCGGTAAAATAATTGCAAATAACAAGCGTAGCGGGTGAAAGCGAGGCTCACCTCCGAGCACACGACAAGTGAGCAGCACGTCCTCCCCCTCCTCGTGGGGGCCCAGCGTGGTGGTGTTGATGACGCGCCCGTAGCGGTCCACCACCGCGGGCCTCTCGGGCGGCACTGGAAATAATACCACATCTTACACCATCGTAAAAAACAAATATACAACATTAAATCGTCGACTTATGCATTTAATAATTGTATTGAAAAGCACTCTTTAATGTCATGACACATCCGCCGAGCCTTCGCCGCCGCCCCGCGCGCCGTGTTCTGCCGGCCTGGTGCAGCTTGCTCAACAGTACAAAACATTACAGAACATTGCGAGCGCGTTCGGTACCGCGTCTTCGGCAGATGTGTCGTGACCCTTAATTACCCAACTCGATATGAAACAAATATATCGTATCTTGTTCTCTAGGTATTAAATACACATGTATTGTATCGATCACCGTAGAACTGTAATATGATTGTGGCGTTGTTTTTACGAAGACTATGTGAAATTCTCAAAACCAAAATCGTGGCGGATCCTAAGTTCACTGCGGACCGGAAGCGGTCTAATGCGTTAAGAGCACTCGCAATAAACAATATCAGCGGTTGCCCTCGAATGCCATTAGTCAACACCGCGCAGGTGATCGCCGACGGTTCCGTTCGATTAGCATTAGTCTGTCTCCGGGCACGGCTTCCGTCTATTAAATCGATACACCTGACTCTTAATTAGTGGGCGGCAAGGTTTACACTGCCTCGAACGCGCTGCATGCTTAAGTTTGCAAATGCGCCTCGCCGCCGGTGGGTTATTTCGGTTAGCTCCGTTTAAAGCATCAAAGCCCAATTGCGTTTTACATTCGACACAGTGGGTTCGTCCAATCTAACTTTGGCCTCTAATTCCGGCTTTGAACCGGTGACTGTTTTGTGTTGAAAAATGTGGAATTCATTTACGATGTACGTACGAGTACATATCACAACGTATGTTACGTATTTTTTACTTTACTTTCATTGTAAAATAGAAGCATTAATATAATAATTTTACTACAACAGTGTAACAATATACATTGCATATAATTTCCCCTATCGATGTTACGAAAACACCGACGTTCGAACTTGGCACAAAGCATCGCTTCTGTGAACGGCTCGAGAGAGCTTCTTTGGAGTCGTGTCAATATTATTCTCTAATTATTGAACTGTCTTTGATATCAGGATATTCAACGACAACCTTAATTGGATTCTCTGTAATGAGTTGTTTATTATACTATTACCGAATTCACCGTATCTCGCCGACAGCCGCCGCGTGGCGGAATCGTGTTAATATAAATTGAATTGTGCAACTTGTTGACGTTTCATATCTCGAGGCTCCGCAGGCAGGTGTCTAATGCCACTCATCCTAATCGAATGAAACTTAACTAATCAACCGAACTTCTAATATCTGTTATTACTACGTTAAGTGAAAGCGGTATCGTTATAGGCGCCGCGGAAGTCGCAACGATGAAACTAAACGCGAGAAAACCGTCCGCTTAATAGAAAGACAACAAAGCGATAATCGCATCTCACGGTTCGTCCGAGACGGCGCGTCCTCGATGAGCTTCCAAAGTGGTTTTAAAGTTTTAAACTCGGTTCGATGAGACGTTCCGCGGCACGCCCGAGGCCCGGCGGCGGGCACACGAGCTCGGCACGCCTTCCGTGACACCGAGCAACGATACACTCGCGTGACGCTCGGGGAGAACCGGAAAGCGGCGACGAATTCAAAGTAGACGAAATCGAACGGCTCGCCAATCAACGGAGTGATCGAATTTCAATAAAAGAGCGTCGGCAGGGCGGCAGGGCGGCAGGGCGGCAGGGCGGCAGGGCGGCAGGGCGGCCGAGCACCGGGAGCGCCGCGCCGACGTTGTTTTAAAAGGGAATGATCCAATTAAAGTGCGGAATGTCCAGGGCGTAATTACACGAGCCCGCGGGAGCTCCGTCGGGCTGCCGCTCATTACGGCGGGCTACTCGTTCATGAAAATACAATAATGTTAATTACGAGGGAATATTTATAGCTGTCGTAAATGTCGAGAGTCAACTAAATAACGACCTTCCGCTTTCATCTCAATTTAGTTAATTCAATATTGATCAAAACGGAACTGAAACATTTGATGTATCACAGAGAGTTTAAAGCGAACGCAAACATAAAGAAATTTAAGATTTACCCCGAGCTAAAGGGCGAAACTTCAGATTTAACAGGTTTCGTATTAAATGTTTCATTAAACGCTATAATCTCGAAAGTTTCGTGTTATAATTTTTACAAATTATTACCTTCCTTGTGATACTTTTAATCGATTTAATCGATAATCGATAATCGAATTTTAAATTAAATTTAAAGATCGGTCCGGCGATAGTCAAAATTGTAAAATATTTAATTGTGAAAATTTAAATGTCCTTCTACTGTTCTTCGATTCGCACTTAATAATTGTTAATAATAGTTGATTTACTGCAAATCCTACATGAATCATACGACGTAAAGGAGTCCGCGCTCAAACAACAAGGGTATGAAGGGTGCGGGGAGGGGGCGGCGGCGGTGGAGACACACGAAAGCCTGTCGCGGCCAGCGAGTCACAGTTTCGACTGGCTCCACACCGTAACGGTTACGCACGACCGCACGACATGCAGCGCGGAGTGATCGAGCGCTGTCGGTGTTACATTTCTTTACTCAAACGATACTGTCACGGAGCGCGGAGTCCGTTGCTCACATCGAGCACTATCGAGGTGATCCACTTCTTGCACGCCGCTATGCGAGTACGTATGAGACCGTGACGGGGGCGGGATCCGTCACTGTCGGCACTCGAGTTCAATAACATATGAGGATTGAAATGTTTCACATATCATGTAATGTATATTCCGCGCGGTTCTTTTATCTCGATGGCTTTTAATTTTCTTCGTTAACTTGTATAGTGATAATTTTCGTTACGACTGCGGCAAAAATGCAAATAAGTAAATATATTTCCGACACTCGAAGTGACCGGAGTGTGCGGTTACAATATTTTACAACCGCATGTGCGCAGAGAAACATGTTTGAGCTCAAATAATTTTACGATAATACATTCTGTACGTGTGCAATAAAAATGCAACCGAGTGGCTTCCATGCTAACAATATATCAATAAATACGTTACAATATACTATTTTTTTTTCAACTTTCATGTTTCATAGGTAATCTAGTCCCGGCAACACAAATTCTATATTTGTCTCGTCCATTACGAGAACTTAGGTGTTATCTGTGTCCTTTGAAATAATACAAAATACATTCTCAAATGAAAGCGAACAAAGTTGCGACAGTGGAGTCGCACAAGCATAAAACCGTTGTAGTGAACTCGGAGTGGCAATATTGTAATGCGTCCGAACCGTCCGTAAGTGATTAGTTCCTACAGGAGAATAATATCACTAGATTCAAACCACCTGCTGTCCAGCAGTCACGAGCATTATCTGCTTTATACGAGAAGTGTCTCACCGGAGCTAAGCATTGAGCTTAAATACCACTCTATGGAATTATTACCTTTAATTTAAACCGTCCACACGTGCGGCGTGCTGTACGGGGGACCCACGGGGAATGTGTTTATCGTGAAAATGGTTTTTAGTATAGCCCGGTTGATTCAAATTTCTATATTTGAACTGCCCTTCGTTCATATATCAAAGCATGGCAAGTACGTTATGTCGTAGTACTGTGAATGTTTTAAGCATCCGTTTCCAGAGGTTGTGCATCTGAACAAATAATAAACATTATAACGAAGAGATTGCATTCCCGCTTTGTTTATTTTAGTATGTTGAACATTCAAGGAACTCACAGTTATGTTACAATAACTGTGAGTGTACGCGCATTTGTCGTGTCGGGACTTATCAACACTGTACTCATATCGTTAGAAAGACGTTTTTTGGCATCCATTAGGAGTCACGTGAGCCGCTTAACGTGCCACTCGATAACGACTATCTCCTGGCGCCAAAAGGTGGCATTTAGTTTATCTGCACCTCTCACCTTCAGCGAGGTGCGAGGAATGGAAACCATTAGCATTTGCACGACATTTCAATTTAAGGTCACCGCTCATACTCTTTTCGACTCAGCACTGGCATTAGGCAAATCGACAGAGCTCCTGCTGGCTCTAGTTATTACGCGATGTGGGAGAGCGGACACATTTGGCCTTTCAAAAAAAGCAAACATTCTTATAGGAATGTCTTTTGGAATATTGACCAAAATGTCAAAAAATTCTTCAGTCTCGCTGATGAAAAGTATTTGATAAAACTTACAGATGTCTCTGATTATGAAATAATGACATTGCGATGTTTCGTACAGTTTTTTTGATCCTCGAACTCTAATCACGTTGTTACTATGAAAATATTAGGGAAGGATCATTTAATTTCCTGCTCATCAGTTTTGTAGCTTAATTGAACGGTACAAATGTAGCACAACTAGCCGACGACGCGGTCGAGCTCGCCGCTGCTCCTCGCGCCGCCAGGAGTTCATGGCTCGCGGTGATTCGCCCGTAGATTTAATTAATGTACTTTGTTAGCTCCGACCGGGGATCGGATCCGTTGTCGTACACTTAATTATACTTGTAGATAACAAGTTAATGGATGTAAAGTGACGTCATTATATTCCTAACACGATTATAGTGACATTTTAATTATTCTGGCTCTTTAACGTAAAGGGAAGAGAAATGTTATACAAGAGCGAGGCGGTGAAGTTTATAAAGCTCTTATTTGTCCGATAGTTATGTTACTGCCTCAAGTTATGAATCTGTTTGTTGCATCTTCGAGCAAGAAATACACTTAGAATGTTTCACAATACTCCGTTATCAGCCGGCAATAGTGAAGTTATACTTTTGTTAACGATTACGTACGAGACTACTTCGCAAAGATCTAAACGTATATTTAGGTCAGTGTAATTATTGATTATTTCGTGTTCTCGGTCTTATTATTAGCATCTTTCACACCACATCGTTCTCCGATCACACGATTTGACGTTTGTCAAGACGATTTTTAGTTTCTGTCTATCTCTATGGAAAGCAGATCGGTAAATTAATACTCACCAACAACAGTAAGGTTGTATCTGAAACTAGTGGTCTGCGTGTTGCGGAAGTCGACGCGGCAGCGGTACACGCCCTCGTCGCGGCGCTTCACGTCGCGCACCAGCAGCGCGGCGGGAGGCGGGGAGAAGCTGAAGTGGGCGCGCGGCCCGAACACCTCGGGCGCCGACCAGTGGCGCGCCTCCGACAGGTGCTTCCCACGGACATCGAAACTGGAAAAATACAACTATATTAGATACTTGCTGATGGGGGACTCGGAAGCATCGGCGGGCACGTATAGAGAGATTGCAGGTAATTAATGTAGAAGCCGAGTGTCAACTCTGTAGAAATAGAGATATTTGGCACTCACTGCTCTCCGCCCGCCCCTTTAGGAACTTGGCGTGAGAGTACAATAATAAAAATTATTACAATCGTCAGTTTGTTTCTCTTATTGCTATCACATAGGAACTTGGCAACTTTGTGTATATTTATGTCTTCTGTCTTGAAGCGTGCGGCGGCGGGGAGACGCACGTTTCGTCTTCGGAGACAGTATCGCAGTTTTGCCCTTCTTTGACTATAACTCGATTGGTCGGAGACGGGTGCTGTAAGCACCCAGCGTCTCGGTCCATCCGATGCAGTAGAAGTAGTAAGCGAGGACGACTCTATTGTTCCCAGATCCGGTCGCCCGTTTCGAGCCGGAGGATTCCGGTCTAACAATTTACTGAACTACAATTAAATAGTTAGAGGCGAGGCTCCGAGTGATATAAAGTGACACAGTGAAACTAATTCACTTAAAACTCCTCCGAATGCAGCTACAAACAATTTAATAAATGATGCCGTTCTAATTCCACGCGAAACTTGTTCATTTAATTAAGAACACTGGGAAGATTTACTCCGAGGTGTACAATTACTAATTTAGTTGTTGCTCGAATTTTCAACTTGATTTTAATTAAATTTATCAAATAACTACACGATAATTCCGACCGATACGTGCTCGTTCTCCATAACATTGATTAGGTACTCCATGAAACGTTTTCATGATAGGAATAGTATCAAATACGACTGACCTTAAAAGCTATGGTCATTTCACTGCTCGAGTGCGAACTAATAATTTTTTGGAAATCAAATTTTCCTGGTTCGTTCTACTATGGAGTTGTCATCCTACGATTATATACTTAGACGAAATTAAAAAATGGTATTGTGTCTGAAAGGGCGGCGGGCGGGCGTCGCCGGCAGCGACAGGGCCCGCCGCAGACCGCACGCTCCTGCACATGAGACCCGGCGCGGGACGGCTCCGCGACATTACTATTTCATACATTCTGTATACTGCCTTTGACCTATAAATTAATTTAAAACAAAAACCGCCCAAGTGCGAGTCGGACTAGCGCACCGAGGGTTTCGTATAAACCTGTAGGTATACACCTTTGATTTTGCCACAGCTGAAAGGTATTATAGACCTGAGTATTTGATATGAATTTCAATTTAATAACTTAACGCGTTCATGAGGAAAGGGGTAGTAACTTTTAAATTATTAAAAATATTTTTATTATATGATGTAACTAAAAATGTACAGTTTTCGCAATTTTTCCTTTATCTGTACTATAAGACATTGCTTCGTACTAAATTTCAAGATTCTGAGTTCACGGGAAGTACCCTGTAGATTTTGATTCCCTTGCGAGTGCCGAAAATTTGCGGCATAAAAGGCTGTATCTTTTAACTGCGTTGGCTTAGAAGTTTGATTTTTTTACAGCTCCAAGGGACCGTAGACCTGAGTATTTGATATAATTTTCAGCTTAATACCTCCACGCGTTCCTGAGAAAAAGGGTCTTTACAGACGGACGGACGGAGGGACAACAAAGTGATCCTATAAGGGTTCCGTTTTTTCCTTTCAAGGTACGGAACCCTAAAAATGACTGACAGCTACCGGCCGGGAGCCGTGGATTCGATTTCCACTGGGATACATATTAGTTTAATTAGCACATCATGTATTTGTCCTAATGCTTATAGAGTTTATAATAAATTACCAATGACGATTCGCAGTGATAAAAATAATCTTAATAAATTTAAATTTAGATTACAGGAATTCTTAATCCATAGGACATATTATACAATTAATGATTTTTTAACTGACAAATCTATTTGACGACGAGGATGACATTTTATATTTTGCATTTATTTAATTAATTTGCTACAAAAGCACATTATACATTAATAATAATTGAGTTTCAAATAATTGTTAAATATATAGGTTTATTGACGTAATACTTTAATTAGATGATTTGCACGCCTATCTTGTCAGGATTTAATCGCTAAGTTTTGCTTTGTAACATCTAATTTCATGTACCTAGGTCCAGCAAATAAAGCATTTTGAATTTTTGAATGTCTACTGAATGTTAAATTATCTAAAGGAATAATATGTATATATATGAAATAGTATTCATGTGGACGTAAAGGAATATAAGTATGGAAAACGTTGTACTAAATGTAGTATATTCTATTTATTCATTTACCAAACTGTGTACAAAAACACGTATAAAGTTACGAGCTACATAAAGGCCTATTCATAGCATACACCACAATGAAGTTTTACAGCGAGCAACACTGAGTTTGAGACAGATAGCGACTTGCGCCCGCGGACAAGGCGCCGCTCCCGTCGCGCTGTGGCGAGCGTGGTGGCGCGCCCTGTCTGTTACGTTCGTTTAACGCAGTGATATCTATTGCGAATCACCCCAATGGTATACCAGTATACAGGTATACAAATATAGGCGTCATGTACGATGTACGATGTGGTTAGGAATATCTCGGAAACGAAAATAACATCGTGATATATACGAGTATAAAAAGACTGTTCAAACACAAGCATGCAAATATGGCTCCCAGAGCGAGGCCCGCGGTGGTGCACGAGGCTTCTCGACTGACGTACGACGCTCGTCGGCGGGGATCTTGCGGGGTATTTAAAATAGATCGAAAGTGTAGGTGCGAACCCTCCGCGCTCGCACGCCTCGTTAACTCACGGGAGGTGAGCGAAAAATACTTTTAACTGTTAGCGGAGAAACGCATGTGATAAATGTACCGACCTGCTGTCGTTTTCCTTGGAAAACCTACTTGTAAACGTTACCCCCTTAAGGTCAGTTATATTGCACTTTAGTGCCGATTACTTCGTTGAGAAACCGTAATTTAATGACTGCAAGACAACATCACTTTATACGGAACACGATACATGCAAAAGGCCTCCTGCGGGTATTTCAATACATATTTACAACTGAATGAAATCTGAAAGAGGGACGTAATGTAACAATTTTGAGCTTCAACTTGCTAATCGATTCCTTTTACTAAATCACTCGATGACAAAGATAAAAATATTTTTTTAATTTCTATATGAACAGATATACGATCACTCCTATTCCCATAGTGACACTACGAACTCGGACGGGCTACGATGTCGAACAACGGGTGTCGCCTTCACTTTAGTGGAAATCGTCATACAAGAAGCTAGTCTATGAAAGATAGCCTTAAGCCGATCTTCTTTTAGAATTCTAAACAGAATTGATACAATTTAGTTTAAATGTAGGCATCGTTCTAGCATCACGGGATCACAGGAACTAATTAATGAATGCGCGATTACATTTATCAGTATAATAAATATTCAAATTTGTAATTAGAACGGAGTGTATTCCGTTAATTAAGCGCGATCGAATCATCCGGCGCCTGCGGACCGCGCGTTTGCACATTATAATTGAAGTAGCCGCCGTCTGATAAGCACCGACGTATATAGTTATTGCTTTAATTTATATTACATTCCGTTCGTCCGTCGGCCTCGTCGGCTCCACCGCTGGACAAACCCCGAGACTAACTGGCGACACTCCTCTTCGTGTTGTTCCATGTAAATGCAGCGTTGAGTCCCTGCCGTGGCCGGCCCTCGGGATATCACGCCGCCCGATCGTTATGTCCGGTTTATCAAATAAAACAATATTTATGAATCTAATAGTTCCTGGACTGCAGTACGATTGCTAAATTTGGAGTTATTTTCGGGGTCTCAATTATATCAGTCCGCGGATGCAATGTGGGTATTGATAGAATCTCGCGCGTCCGCAATGTACGAGTGCGGTCTTCTATAAGATTGTTAACAAAGCTCTCGGTCAGTTCGTCAGCAGCACGCTTCTAAAGAGTCGGATCATTGTATTGAAGAGTTTCAAAATAGGTCTGATATTTTGAAGACAAAGATAATTGCGAAATGTAGTAGGTACTGAGTTGAGTAGGACGGAAGAGAGGAAATAAATGGAGGGCCAGCAGATAGCGTCGCCTATGATCCTCGATTGACACGCACGAAACTTTCTACAGAAACACAAGGAGAGTCCACACAGCGGCAAAGTTCCCAGCGCCAGGACGAAGGGGATCGATATAAGAAATCCCAAAACACAGTTTGGTCGAGATTAAATTTCGCGGCCCTGACTCCGGCGATCCTCTTAAATCAATATAAGACGTCCATTTGTCATCACGAGCTCTCAATTTTTCACCCGCAGCTTTGGCTCGGAGAAACATTTTGAGCACTTTCCTTCGATTTTAATAAAGTCTCTCCTCCTCCGCGCGTGGCCATTTTCTACACAAATTAGTGTAATAAAAACAATTTTCGGATGTTTTCATCGCTTACAAAGATGCCTCTCGTAAATAATCTCGTTGACGGCCATAATTTTTCGAGTATTTCGGACAGCGAGAATTCAAATTTTACATTCAGGTATCTGGAATTTAATAAGCGGCGGAGCGGAGGAGCCGCGATTCGTTCTTACGTTGTTATTAACGTTGTTGTTCTGAGGAAAAACGTAAAACGTTACCGAAACTCTCACTTCTCGATCTCTCGACGGGCCTCTCGATCTAGCGGATGGAGAACTCAACTGTTAAACCGGGGTCGCGGGTTCGATTCTCACCCCGGAAATATATGCCATTCAGCATTACATAGTTCAGTCTGATGGTGACATCGAGCAGCCATTAACGAGCGAGTTTTAAATACTAGACCAGAAGTGAGGTGTGGGCGTTAGTGTCGGTGCGCCGCGACCCCGCTACGGTACACACGACCCGCTAACGGCCTCCGTTCCATTCATCGTGAGCCGCGAACCGCGACATTCGAAATGCTTAAGCGGCAAATTCAAAACCAGCGAAATAACGCAAAGTATCAGCTTAGTCGCGAGACGATAGGTTCCGTACATTCATGTTATTTTCCGATAAAGTAAATAATATCATTATATTTTGGCGTTTCATAAAGGTTGAGACGGAATGCTAGAAGATAACAAATAGATGGTGTTGGATAGACCATTAAAACTCTCCCCCGTGTAAGAGTTGTAAAGTTCAAAAGGCAAGTTTTGTATACCTACTCGTACATTATACTTTAGATTGGCGATTTATTATTTTTTAAAGGGTTCCAACAATTTTACCCATCGAGCCCTTTCACGGCCGTTGCATTACCATGAAGGGATTACAGCAGTAAAATATACTGACGGGGAAGGTTTTATTTTTGGCAATTGCCGTTCGTGTTGACACAGCCTGCGGGGCGGAAGTAACGTTGGCAGACATTGTTCCAGAACGCAAATGAAAAAGTGAACGTAGCTGCAAACGCTTAGTGGTTTGGTTTTCGATCTATATCACTGATAGTCTGAGGTTCGAATTCTCGATACGCGTCTCTGATTATATTGACATATATTGTACAAATTAAATTTAAAATATTGCTCTCTACCTAGGCGAAGAAAACGTTGCGACTAAACCTGTACATCTTAGACATTTTATAAAGTATATAATATTATTTGATATAAATGACGTCTGCTAATCTGCCCTGGGTCGACGCGGTAGACTACGGCCTAAAAAACTTTTTACTATAACGGAAGACCCGTGTTCAGAAAAGGAACAACAAAGGGGTCGAAAATAATATTTTGAAATTATGTCCAGTTGGTACAGGTTGGTCATAGATGCCTCGCTACCGTCGAGGACTGGCATGGTCGTCTCTGGCGTACGCGGCTAAATACATACTTCAATAGTTAAGGACACATTTAAGACACATAACAAATACTCGTGACAATCGAACAAATATTTGGCATGGATGGAAATTGAACGCGCGGCTCAGAGGTCAGATTCAGCTACTAATCGGTAGAATAAGTTTCCTTCGCAAGTGTCTCTTAATGTGTGCATTTGATCATCTCATCGTGCACCGCCCGATTCTTAAGCCTTTGTTTAAAACGAGTATTTTGAATCGCAAACACGATTACACGACACAAGATGCGTGTCTAGTTTCCATAGTTTCAATTCCCGTTTACTGTTCATTTACCGATTAATTTCCACGGACCGGCACTCGCCGAGATGTTTATTGAATATTATCTGAGCATAAACGGTGTTCCCGGAAGTAATTTAAATGACATTGTTCCAATGTTACGAATATTCCCTTTGTGCGGAAAGGGCTCGGAGGCGGCTTTGGCCGTTTTGTTTATTGAGCTTATTTTCATCTCTTTAGATCTTCGAACGCGGCGGCTATGGGGGTAAATTTAGGAGGGCCGTCGCCGATAACGCAGCGGGGAGGGGATGATGAATGTCCGGCGGTGGACGATTTCGGCCGGTGATTATTGTCGATGAAGACAACTTAAAGACATGCGGGCACGTGGCGACAAATGGACAGTTGAAGATGAAATGATGTATTCTTTTACAATGATACTATTGTGTTCTGCTGCTAGCCGCGAAGTAGCCTCGCGACTATTTCAGTTAATTCGTGGAAGAGTAAGCTCCGCCGGTTCGCAACATTTAAGCCGCGCTGCTGACTTCTTTCTTTCATGTCATATTCAAATTCAATTCTTGTCATACGTTTTGTAAGTCCGTAAGTGTCCAAAGGCTTGCTCCACCGCCTGTCGAATATTCAGCAATCGACAGCCTGTACGTGATGTAGCTCGCTTACGACGTCATCGGTCGCTGTGGACATGGGATTACACGCATTTCAATTATATTTATCAAATGGTGAAACAGGGGCCAGTTTTATCATGTCATTGCACAGGACGACAACTTTTTTTTAATGACATAGTCAAGCGCCTGCCTGCTATCTAGCCTGATGGTGGGCAAAGATGCCAATGACTGATATGCCAATGGCGCTATTCGACGTGCACAGTCCAGGGTTCTATATCTGAACGGTGATGTAAGATATTGTTGTAATTTTTTTATTATTACCGTTATTTTTTATTCCGATGCAATATATTCTTTACAAGGGTTTTAAAAGAGGGTAAATATTCTGATATCGCAAATCAGAAGGAATTTCTTTATTTATTAAAGACTCACCAGAAGCATAAACACTTTTTAAACAAATATAGGTAGTTCACGCTGGTATACATGCCTCCAACAGTCGTGTAAAGCATTCAATATTGTGTATTATTGAATGCTTTACTTATATATATATGTGTGTGTGTATATATGAAAGAAAATGGTTTACCACAAAGATTAATCTACGGAGAGATAGTTTATAATAGTTTAGTATAATTTAGAAGTTTAAATATGTTTAAACTAGGGCTTGCGTCATTAAAATGTCAATCGAGGGTCGCCAACTTAGTGCGAGCCAGTGTTACTTACACTTTTGTATCGAAGGTTTGAATAAATAATTCTTTATTTACCTTTCCCGGGTGCGAGTGTTTCCGTGTGCTCTACAAAACAAGCGAGCTAGTGGGAGCGCCTTAGTGCTTCTAAGTGTGTACATAAATGTACATGAATGCGTTCTACATGTTATATGTTTTTAAATCCTGAAACTCAATATAGATCTGTTACATTCCCGCTGTACCGAATGCACGGGGAGCGTTTCGCAGTGGGACGGAGTCGGAAAGGAAAACAATGATTTCATTTCGAATACAATATGCTCGCCTAAAGAATACTATTACAAATTACTGCTATTCTAAAAAATATACGTCTAATACGAAAAGAATGTTCTATTAGTGAAGGGCGGGCGGCAGATGTGCCCCATTTAATGACGCCGAGCAACCGTTATAACAAATATTTATTCGTCTCGTTATTATTTCTCGGGACAAACAATATTGCTTAATATATTTCGATAAGATTTTTTAGAACGTTTCTGCCGTGGTTATGTCGCTATGGACAACGCGTTTATTTTCTTTGCGTCGACATACGACGCTACCTTGTTTCATTTACACATACGGGACGTTTACATCAGATCGACAAGAACGCTCCGCTGTGGTTACTTCGAGGAGCTTTACACTCTCGCGTTATTCTTTTCAATAAACACAGAGCACAGATTGTATTGAATTAGTCTGTTCTAAATATTTCGGCTCGAGTGACAAGCGCGTTACATACGGAAGGGGATTTGGAAGGTGTCGCGAGGAAGCGGCCTCCGGGGAGCGCGGGATGAACGGGCGTCATGTTTAAATTTGCAATTCGAGTAAAACATCTCCGCTAACTATAGCCTACTTTATATATTTGGTATACAAACGTGAAAAATTGTATGATCCCAATATAATTGAAAACATATTTAGTTTCCAGACTTTGCTGCGGGGGTGGAATATAATAGTTTGTTTTCTCTGTGATTACCTTGTGTTGAAGACATCGATATTGGTGAATCATGAGGACGGCATACTCGTACATAAGACGCATATACGAGGATCTATTCGGGTACAATATAAAAGCGAGGCCAAACAGCATAAAATGAGTTTACAACGTTTGAGCGCATTCAATTTTCCCCGCACGTACACTTTTAATTCCATTTTCGTCTTCAATCAAAAGTCCCACTAAAATTTCGATAAAATGAAAACTTCACAAATATATTCGACAGCGTTATGGGCATTCAAATCCTGAAATAGCAATGTTTTCAGAAAACTGTACATCGGATGAAACTTTCAGACTATTACAATTTTCAAAATCTGCAATGTGCAATGAAGCATTTTCAAAAATATTTATAAAAAGGTATTATTAAACGATTGTCACATTCACTGTAACGAAAATTTCAAGAGAAATAGTTTTGTGTGTAGGTAGGTACTCACAGATAACATTAATAAGATACAACGACTAATAAAACGATAGATATCACGGATCCTTAAGAGACTACTAATGGTTGGTCACGAAGTTAATTAAGAAGTAATGAAAAATCTCGGTACACGTATCCAAGATGCAATGTTTATTTTGTTCTTGTAATTGTGGCCGAGCATTCGGCAAATGAGCGATAAGATCGCCGCCCACGCTCGCTGCCGGCGCCCACCTGTAAACAACGTACAATCGATAGACGCACAGCGGGGCGCCGCCGCTGTCGGCGCACATACGAGGACACTCGTAAACCGGCGGAGATCGCTTATCGTGCACGGCGCTGTCGCAGCGTGTCAACGAAGGAATCGATAAAGATGTATTGTGGTCGCTGAACGATTGTAACGACTTCATTATTGTATGTAGCGCGGTTTCCTTACAATGTTGCGCACGTAAATGATGGACTCGATTGTAGGATAAATGAAGTCAGAAACGTTGTCACGACATAATAATTAGTACTCGCACCTAAATGGATAACTTTGGTATGAATTTGAAAGTTAAACGGTGTGATGCAATAGAACCTTCTGTGGCGCGCTATTACTGGACTGAAATTTTTTTACTTTCAAACAGGTCTTTGTCATACGGTGTCCCGCCTTGCCGCAGCTCTGACACGTCATTAAACGTAAGCCGAGTTGAGAGTAGTCTTTCTAAACTTTGTCACAACGCTTCTAAGCCTCCACCGTCACGGGTACATCCACTAAGCAATGTGACGGGACGAGAGTAATCAAAATCTATCTAGATATGAATTAATTGGCTATCAGCTATTGCATTAACTCCATTAAAATGTGTATGTACATTATACATTTTTATATACTACCGCATGCCATATTCCATATGTCAAATACTCGACAGAAAATTATTTGCAATATTTTATAAAAGCAAACATAATCACTGTTAAAAGCTAAAGTTGAATAAACTATATTCGTTTACAAATAAATAAATCACAATAATTTCTTAGCTTTCTATAGCATTACGAATATTCTTGAGGTGAAACGTTTTTAGCACAAGTTACTTTTATGTATTTTTTCAGCGAATTTTAAAACCCTCTGTACCAAGAACGTTTTGGGCACTCTATCCAGCGATTGCCTGCTCCCTCCGGCGGCCGCGCGACCTTCACGCGATCTTCGCTCTTCTGTCTTCGGAACTGGGGTCGTTATTGAATATTTTCCACTAACCGCAACCCTTATCTTTTTTGAATGAAATAAGGACGGAGTTTATGTAGCGCTATATAAGACATATTAAAAAATAATCATCGTGTAAAAGAAAGAATTACGTAGCGAAAAGGCCTTTGGAATTCCCGGAGATTTGAGAGCCTATTAAAAACTATTCGTTACATGTACATTGCACATTCGACTGGCGCGGTGGTTCGGTGGCCGTCGATACCGACTGCCGAGTCGGAGGTCGTGGATGCGATTCTCCATCGGAACAAATATTTTTGCGATAAGCACGAGTGAGTGTTTGTAGTGGTGTATCGGTTATTTAATTACTAAAGTGAAGGAAAACGAATCCGCTCAGCGGCGCGTCTCTGCAACCACTCGCTCACCGAGCGACGGGCCAGCCATTTATTATTAAAAACGTCAAAAGCTGTTAAAAGTGAAATATAATGAAACTCTTTTTTGGCTCTCGACGCTGGAACGCCAGGGTTCAGAAGTCACGCGCGCCAGCTCCATCACGCGGCACCGTCCGGCCGTCCCCGAGGGCAGCGCGCACGCCGCACGCGACCTTCAGTCTTGTGCGCTGGGAGTTGGGATCCTAATTGAATACGCCGACCCTTCTGTGTTCTGAATGAAATAACAGCGGAGTTTTTGTGATCGGTTGCGCATTTTTTTTGTCTCGTGGTTCACGCGGTCGGTGCGAGGTTTCAGTGCTGAGTTACGATCGGTACTAGGCCAGAAAGAGAAAAGAAAGAAACGTTTATTTCAGTTGATGATATAAAGACCCGCCTACAACAAAAATATATGTATATGATAACAGTAATTAAATAAAATTAACTTTTAACAAAAAAACAAAGACCGACTTCAAATAGTAATCTATTCTAAAACAAATCAATATGCACTAAAAAGTAAATAAATAATTCAGGGTACAATTATTGTTATTTTTGGAGTCGGTGTTATGTTTCAGTACATTTTGAAGCGTAGACTTATATGAATTTACGCAATACATTCGGTAATTATAGTTTATTTGGAAAGATGCGTTAATGGACAAAACCACATAGTCAAACTGAAAAATAAAATATTATAGATTTCGAATAACATGTCATCAATATTTATCCAATTGATTTTGTTTGTCTGGAAATATGGAATATTACACGAGCTTCCAGGAACGCTACCTTTCCTAGCTAAAGCTAGTTGCCAAGATAGTATTATATATCCTATATAAGCTTTCAGGAAAGCTTGTATAGTAGGTACTCCATCATATTATGTCTGAATCAAAACAAATAAAATTCTACTCCAATACTAGAATACTGCTGTTCTCATATAAAAGCTCATAAAATTCCATTACTCCGACATGAAAGTGAATGTGTTTACAGTTGGTTTTGCTTCGGCATGACAAGTCACATCTGTTCGAACAATGGCGAACATCTGAATATTGTAATATTATTTCTGTATCTTTAATATTGCTTTGTGAATATTATATTTCTGAGGACGTACTTATTTTCGAAGTATTGGGATCTACTCGATGAAAAGAATTCTCATAACAAATTCTCATTGTTAAGAGGAAGTAGGTACATATTAAACATAACATCTTACGTATTTCAGGAGAACCAACATAAGTATTCTGGAAATTATTAAATACGCAATTAGGATCGAGTGAGGCCGCTGAGCAAAAAAACGTGCTGGTAACCGCACTGCCGGTCGAGCTGTGGGCAGTTTGGGAAATAGGTAAGTAGATATTTATGTATAAGTCACCACTTAGATCCTTTATTGTGGTAGCCGTGGAAACAGACAGTGCAAAGTACATATTCGTGAAAGTGACGTCAGTTTGATCATCATACAATACAAACAAAACTCTAAGCTCAGTAACTAAAGATGTCGTAAAAGTTGTAATCAATACGACTCCGGGGAACTATTATTGAAGTACTCGCAACAACTTGGCGGAGAACACCAATTCTTCGGTCGGCGGGATTGAGATCGGTCGCTATTATGCGAAGCCGCACTATATAACATTACCACAATTACCTTTTCGGGAAGCGACATTACGGGTATAAGTAATAAATACATAATTTAATTATTAGGCTTGAGCGTATTCTTTAATTATATGTAGCACACAAATTCACTTTCATTTTAGAAATTTAAATTGAACTCCAAAATTGTACTGTGTGTGCAATCTGATATATAAGCGCTTGAAGCGGAACCCAGCTAGCTTCTCGAATTAACGTGTAAGCGTTTGAATTTTTGATGTAGCTCAATTAGAAGCAGTCCGAGGGCGCGCGAGCTTCGAAAGCTCATGTTTAGGCGGCGGCCGCCTGCAGCGTCAGTCTATCGCGCACTTAACCTATTTGTGTAGTGCCCTCGAAACCTACGAGTGCCGTAATGCCTCGTTGAATCGCAACGAGTACTTGCCCCAGTAAATCCAGTCGAATAGTCCTGATGGATAAAAATCAAAGAAAAGTCGTGTACTTGGGTACTTTTCTGAATAGATATAAGTTAAGACTGTGCTTCGTTAATGAATTTCCTTAATTTATTTCCGGAAAATTAAAGGCTTTTATTTCATTTGGTAATATTCTGTATGGGAGTAAATGTTCTTTTACAGCTTTAGTTCTGATCTCGGATTCCTAATTTGCCCCGTAATTACTGGTAAATTTTTTTTTTCTTTATTTTAAATTCCTTTATTTCTTTGTTCATTTGACCCTTTTTCCGTCGAATTTTTTATATTACACAGCATGGTATATATATATATACTAGCGACCCGCCCCGGCTTTGCTCGGGTGTAATACTGATACTAAATACACTGCAGAAAAACTGTGAACGTTGTACATAAAAACATAGCAGCTCGCTCCGGCTTCGCAAGGGTATAAAATATATAGCCTATGTCACTCACTGAAAAAATGATTAAAATCGATCCAGTAGT
>DWUN01000673.1:0-20663 GCA_018249975.1 Passova gellias
GGAAGTCTTAGAATATCCATATCTTTGACCTCACAAAGTATTAAGTTTCAAAATGGACATTTTCGATGATTTCCACTCGATTAACAAAGTGGCTAGATATGTTCATTTGGCTGTACTGAAAGAAGACACTTTTTCACTTCCGACTTTGTTAATTGCTGCAGTCGAATTGTATGTTAAGTAGTTCATTGCTAACCCGTAAGGGACATGGATACGAGTAGCAGACCCAATGAGGAATGTCAATTATTTGTACAGGAAGTGCTGTGGCTTGTGTTGCAGAGAACGATTGTTTAGTAGCCGGAGGCGCCGCCCACGCTAGAACGTAGTTGTCGAACTATTCTCATCAATAACGTTATAAAGCGAAGCGTTCGTCGCTCTCTGCTGTTGCCGTATTACAGGTTGCTTTGAGATAGAGTAATATAGTTCGTGCTTGGAGTCGCCTTTAGTACCAAGGACTCGTGAACTTTTGACTCCGGGTGGGTATGATAATAATAATAACAAGTTACATATTAGACTAGCTTTTGCCCCCGACTTCGTCTGCGTTGAATACTGTCCTTTGCAATAATAGAATCCTAGGAAATTTAAATGCTAGCCATAGTCACTATTCCAAGCGGACGAAGTCGCGGATAAAACCTAGTTATACATATAAACCTTACTCTTGAATCACTCTAGATAGATGTTAAAAAAACCGCATCAAAATCCGTTGCGTAGTATTAAAGATCTAAGCTTACATCCCTATGTACTTACAGTGTAAAGCGACTTTGTTATACTATGTACTATATACTACTATGTAGTGATAAGACAAATTGGCACATGATACTATAAGTATAGTTCTAAAGCATTAAAATCACTACATTAGCAGTATTATATTGTACTTTTTGTGTAAAAAAAATACATTTTCATGTTCTTATGAGTTCGTATAAAACAAACATTCTAATTAACTTCGTAATCTAAATTATCGTGGTAGCAACTCCACTAAATAATTGTAACTTACAACGACATTGCGTGAACAACTCATATAAACGTTTTGAATTTAAAATGGCGGCTTTCGTTTTGTATGTTTCATTCTAGACTTTTTTCTCAACCATTTTATTGGTCTACTTAAGCGCCAAAGGTTGATGACAGTTAAGTAATCGATTAGAATATGATCGATACAGGCGAACAAAGAGCTTAGATGCATCATCAAAGTAAATCCATCTCGTTCATACTAATACCTATCGTAAAGTACATAAAATGCAAATGTAGGTATAGCTGCACGTAACTAAGGTCGGAACCCAAATTTATCAAATGTTTTCGAAATTAATTCTTGGAGTGATCATAATGTAAGATGAATTATAAAACAGTAATATAAGGCACATTATTTTTATAAAGAAGAAATGAAAACAATGAAAACTTGACTTCAACGGAGAAGCAGTTAATATGTCACAAATTATCAGGCGACCTTTGGTGTGAACTAAAATATTCACTAGCGATCAATATGAAAATAGGCGTGCAGTTTATTTCAGTGCCTGACGGAAAACTGGGTGGAACTATGCATCGAAACCAGACCTACGGCATAAAGCCTTCATATGAATAAGACGAGGTTAAAGTAAGATATATTATTAGTAACGAAACCATGTTATATTAGTTAAAGTCACATGCCAGTTAGTACAAATATGGAACAATTTGGATCAAATCAGATGTAAATTATTAACCCATCGCCATCGATTACTGTTATCTACTTTTTTTTCGACCCTTTTATTGGTCTAATGCGAGTCCGTCTCCTCTCATAGTGAGAGTAAATTAGGCCATAGTCTACAACGCTGGCCAAGTACGGATTGATAGACTTCACACATCTTAGAAAATATTATATGCTTTCTCTAACATCTGTAAGCGTGCAGGTTTCCTCACGTTGTTTTTCTTCACCGTTATAGCGAGTGATATTTAAATTTTTATTTATAAAACGCACGTAACAAATCAGACTTGCGTGCCAGGATCGAACCCAGACCCCCGGAGTGGAAGGTTGAATTTCAAACCTCTAGGCTATCACTGCTTATGTTATCTACTTACAGAGCAACAATGTCTACTCAGCTAGCCTTGTTCATTCAGGAACAAATAACGCTGGGAATTATCCATTTTTTGAACGAGCGCCCCTTGGCATGTGATTTATTTGCGAAAACGTTTTCTATCTGTGCAATTCGAGTAAATAATGAAGTTTGGGGTAAAATATTTTTAACGTTGTTTATGTTGATGGATATTAAAATAAAAGCAAGTCAAGAAAATGGATGATAAAATTGTAGTTGAACAGACAGAATTGGATTTTAGGTACATTAAACTTTTATCCATAAATTGTACAATACATTAGAGATAATTTGTCAATAATTAACCGCCCTTTGCGCTGTGCATCTGTATTAATTGAAATATCGATTTGTAATCGTTAAAATTAGAACCTATTATTTTGTAACCTGTAGGTCCTTTCTTTTATTTCTTACCTAAAGATATTCTCCCAACCCGAGAACTTAATTTGCGAGAAAACATAACTTATTTTATGAAAAACAAAATGGGTTAAAAATAAAATGCAACATTGGTTGTGTTAAAGCTATTGATGTTAGAAGTATTTGTGAGCTACGGAAATAAATAGGCAACTTAACTGATGTTAGTGATGTCAATGAATGACTATGACTGCTTATGCAATAAAAAGCAGCTTATAAAAAAAATATTTGTAAACGAGATAAATATAGTCATTTATACGTGCAATATTTGTAAAAGTTATTAGTTTCGTTGTTGCGAATCGAAAATGGAAATGTATTCTCGAAGGCCGCTTAAATTTTCGCTGTTTTAAATCTTTGGACGGCATTAACAACTGTAGCAGAATTACGACAAATGAGTTGTAAAGTTTCAGAGTAAAAGTGTAGACCGTAGAAACTTGATGAAACTTAATGGATCTTTGAGTATTTTAGCAAGAGATCAATCCTTATTTATTATTAATATCCAACAACATAGGGTTTCAATGATATTTAATGAGGATTTTATTTGCATATGCTGCAGAATGTGATTGTATAAGAATTTAAGATGTTAATTAGAATTTCAGTACCAAATTTGTTGAATTGAACTCCTGGGATATTTATCGATCTTGATTTTTGTATGGCGGGTTCCGAGATTGATTTTCATTTGGATACATTGGGTACATTTGTTTCATTGGGTCATTGCGTGTGAGGATTTTTACCTAGACGCCGGGTAAGAAATTTTAATGTAAACAGGCTATCACTGCCGCTTACTTAATATTATAGATGGTTATACAGAAGTGTGATAATACGAGTACATTGTTGTCTAGCTGTATTGAATAACACCAGCATAACACGGACGCTTCTGAAGTAAATCTCAAAGCGAAGGCATTGTTTGTTGGCAGGCTATTGTATCAGCTTGGATCAAATTATGTTCAGTAATATTGTAATTCAATGGCCCATTTAGATTTTTATTTAGTACAAATATGTTTGTGTTAGCATGGATATTTGTGCTGTGACGGGCAGTAACTTTATGTATTTGTAAGTATATATTTAAACTTGTATATATCAGCTGGTCATCATAGCAGGCTCCGCCTAAAATGTTATCAGTACACCAAGTGTCAATTTATCGCAAGATATTATTACGTCTAAAAATACACTTAAATACAGTAATAACAATAGTGTAATGTACTTAGAGATACAGGATATTTAATACTACATTTTATTGCCTTGTAAAACAGTACATAAAACGTCGAGGTGCGGGAGGAGTCCGTGACCTTTTACTCGAGAAACTTCGATCAAATACGAACGACGCTTGTCACGTACGGCGTACTGCAGAATATTGCAATGAGTTGCGCAACTTCATTTGGAAAATCGATACTACAAGTAATCGAGAAAATAATATGCAGGCCGTGAATAAAATTACTCAATTACTAGATAACGTATGTATAATCAAGGATGTCAATTTTTTTAAAACATTTCCGTTTCGAGTTTTTATATGTTTTTACAGACGAAAAAAAGAGGTACTTATTCAACGTGTACCTATTTTTTTTTTATTACCCCATTGCGCGTTTAACTCAAATGAGCTTGCATATTGGAAACATGTGTGAAATTAAGCGTAACAAAGTGCGGACGGCTATTGGTTAGGTGACCACTAGTCGCAAATTTTCACGAGCGTTTCCGTGTTTCGGATAGAACGCTAAGCATTCGATCCCAGTTGTTACAATTGGATAAAAAATATAAACCTCCCCGAAGGCTTTAAAAGCGATTTTAAAATTTGACATACTTGTTAGTCACCAGAGTGTTTCCCCACAGACATGTAGAGATGTAGAGACATTTTGCGATTTTGCGACATGATATAGGATTATCTGGATGAATTGGATTTTCAACATGATTAAGCATAAAACTGGATTAACCGCTCAATTTAAATATAACGTGCTCGAAACGATTCAAAGAATACATCATTGATGTGCCGTATCATAAAAGGCTTAATGCACTATTAATAAAATCCGTTGTAATAGTACTAAAAAATGCTTTGAGAAATACACCAATCCACGTGGAGTCTCTTGAAAAGACTTTATATAATATTTAGGACGTCTGCCAAAATTCCTGGCACGTTCCTAATTTAATGGTGTCCTACACGAAACGTCCAGTCGTAAGAAAGGGTAGCACGTACCAATCCGTCATTTTTAAATAATTTGCCATGATTGAATATTTTATTGCTTCCCCTTTCGGGAACGTTCCATAGCCATTTTTTTACAATTTACCCCAGCAGACAGGCAGACGTGCCACCTCATGGTAAGTGGTCACCGTCCACTATGGACACTTGCAACATCCGAGGAGTCGCCAGTGCGCTGCCGACTTTCGAGGAGAGTTCTTTTTACGCCTTTCTGGAAGAGCCCCATGTCATAGCGCCTCGGGAATGCCTCAGAAGGACGTTCATTCCACATCAATAGTATAGTATTTCATTAGTATGGTGTGTTACCATATTTTATCTAAATTTTACAATGAAATTCGGTATGAAAAAATACACCTAACTCTCGTTGACAGTGTAATTGGATGTCACATTCGCAATTTTCGAAAAACGTGTAGGTCGAAATACAATTTTTGTCCAGAGCCTAAAGCCTCCTCTAAACAATAGGTGGCTTTTACAGGTTATTTTAACGTGGAAAAATCATTTGTTTTCATTAAAAATAAATCTTCACAAAAGTGATATGGTTATTTTGATTTTAATAGACAGTATTTTTGTGTGAACTATAAATACATTAGACTACGTGTGTGTAAAACGCTACATTGAGTTTTTAAATGTCTATTAATGACTATTAATGCCTTTCTTCTGTCAAATATTACAAAGGCTATACATAAATATGTGTAATATATCAAAATTAAAATGTATAAAACAGTACGCAATATATTGTAATACACAAACACAACTTTTTTAAACTCGTTATAGTTGTGGGCAGCCTTAAAGAAAGGATAATAATCAAATTCTATTTATATTACTTTTGATTATTAGTTAATAAAAGTGTAAGTGTTAAATATAATATGTAGTTACTGAAGCCCATTTATGTAGGTACATTGGTATTGAATCTCAAATAGAACTAAAGATTTTTTAAACAGTTTACAGATATATTTATGCCATATTTACTATTTAAAAACAACATCTAGGCATAGTTGCTTATATATAAATTATTTAATGTAAAATAGACTTACGTAAGACTGCGAGCTGTTACTTTAATTAGCCACCGGCTTTAAATCGGTTGTGACGCTTAGAGATTGTACAGCTAAATGCAATGGTATTGTTTTATTTGAAATCGCCAAAAATAAGGTCAGCAGATATTAGAGATAAAAGTTGAATTTACAAAGGGTCATCAAAATCATCGGGCGTAATGAAGTGCTTTTGTGAACTCATTATTTTCAACCAGCTGTTGAAATATTCGGGAGATACTTAAAAAAATGGAGTACACATTGTGGAGTTGATGATACATTTATGCGTGGAAAACAACGATATTTTGTGCTGCATTATTTTATGTACGCTGAAATAAAAAGTAGGAAACTAATTGGGGGCTGGTTTTGTACTGTTCTGCTCGAAAAACCACCTGATATGTATTAATACTTTCCCGTATACCTTCTATATATAAGTATATACATAATATATTCAAGTAACGTTCATGTGATGTTTTTATGATTCTAGTGCATTCCATGGTACAGACAGGTCGAGTAGAAAATGATCAAAAAGTCACATGAAAAATTTCTAACGATATTTTTCATACCGTTGTATAATAATAAATAGAACAGAAAAATTACCGTTGGGTTATACGAGTTTTGATAATTCAAATTAGCAGGAGGACGTTGAATATGAGGAAGTAGGAAGCACCGGTGCGGTAGTAAAACAGACACATTGCCAGTAGAAGTGTTTAATTGTTAATAAAAATCCTTTACGACCTTGGAAACGCTCCGAAAACGCAAATGGGCATAAAATGGACATTAAATTGCCAAATTAATTCAAAATTAAAAGCTAGAAAAGGGGATAATATAAAGTTACTCGTACCAACACGACTTCTAAGCAAAGATGTTTAGAAATGTAATTAGTTTCAAATTTCCTCATTGGAATTTTGATTACGCGCCTTATTTTATTATTGTAGGTATTTAGAATCAATTTATCCATTAACCTCATATATTAATTCACAAATATTTTGTTTTTAATAGGGTTTCGTTTATTTGTTTATTTCAACTATCGAATAAAACGACTTAAATGCTGAAGATACATTACAATTCTATTAATAGATTTTCACTAGAGAAATGTACCTAGTGTTAGAATTACCTGCTTAATTGTAATCCATTTTAGGTTCAGCAGGATACGGTTACCTCCAACTGAGTTAAATGAGTGGCAAAACTTCACCACGTTTCCCCATTGCCGGCCGCCGATTGCCGTAGCTCGCATTTTATTAAAAACCTTTTATAAAAACCCAAAAGTCACAATCCAATTTATAATAAAATATAAGTAACAGTGTTATTATTTACGTTATAGTACGTTGTATGAACGTTTTTTAACAACACGATCACGGGACTATTACGACATGAGTGGACAGTATACGGTTATTAGTATTGTCGTAATCTGACGATAAAAGAAATGGTGGATTTTATTTACGGCTAGTCTTTACCAGGATTGGCAATTTAGCGGGAGAAACTGTTTTATACTATGCTATTTATTTTAAGTATAATATTCAGCGTGTTTTTTTTTGAGAAATCAATGCATTTAATCGTAATCAATCAATATTTGGTTGAGCTCTTTTATTGCGATAATTCGAATTTGAAAATAAGACAATAATTTTCGTTATGTGCTATTAACATTTAAAGGTTTGTTCAAAAATCAACCATTTACCTAATAGGCAAGCACGCTACACCCTAGCCCACATCATCCCTTACCATCAGGCGAGATAGTGGCCAAAAGCTTGCATATTTCAAACATAAAAAAAAAGAAAGAAATCAAATGGCTTTACATTTGTAGTCGATTTCTTTTATTTTCAGTTATTAAACAAGGGCACAGAGGCATTGCAAGTAATGATTATCTGATAACGTACTAGACTGGTAAATCCCGTCAGCCTTAAAAGTAGCTGGACAGGAAGCCGGCTTTGTGTAACCCTATGAAAAAGAAAAATTAGAAACGATCTTTTGTCTACACCATAATGGAAGTTTTATGTCTGCAAAATATTATTTTTACGGCAGCCATTATGACACTTACATAAAACTGTCGTAGTTGAGACGATGTCGGGAGGGGAAAATAATATTTTTTTCGATATTGAATACCACAGCAGTTAAGAAAAATTCGAAATATATTCTAGTAAAAGTCGCAATAATATCCACTTACTTTTTATCACAAAAACTTAATGTTTAGTGACCGTTTGAAACAATTTAGTTACACCGTCATTGAATTTAATTTGATCTGTTTGGCAATCGTGCCGAAATTACTTTTTGATAGGACTGTGAATTTTTCGATTAAAATCTTTGGCAGTTATACTATGTATTAGGGAATTTCTGCCGCTGAAACACTTTTTTTACATAAATACTTTGTAGATTATCAGTTTACTGTCTGGTATGATAACACGGACTGTTTGATTTTAGAATTTGCTAATTATGTTTGAAGACGTTCCGAGATATTATTATTAGCGTTAAATTTTATTTCTGAGCGAACTTTAGCATTTAAGAGAACATTCACTGAGGAAATTATTCAATCTTCGTATTATTCGCTGAAACATTGCAGGACTTCGGCCGTACTAAAACTTTTCTTGTCACTTCAAAGAACCCATGTTATCTATCTCCGGACAGCGAATCGATCCTTTGTTAACTCCAGTTATAAACTTCTAAAATTAGTTATCTCTGACGTTTATTAGGTTAGTATAATATTATTTTCTGATCTTTCAAAAGTAAATTATGCGATCTCAATTTTTTTAAAAGTCATATACAATAATCTCTCGATGTGAATGTAAAAACGAAGGAATAGTTGAAAGTTATACTCTAAAAATAGACCAGTAGACGTAGTCGATAATGGCAGACCCTAGATTAGTCATTTAACCCACTAATTGACAGCCCAAGCTTGGCCCTGGGTCCTAATTTCATTTCGATTTCAGCCATTCCATTCAAACCTGAACCCTGGCTTTACAAACATTATGTTCGCTTTAGTATTAAAATATCACTCGCTGTAGCGATAGAGGAAAACCTCGTGATTAAACTGGCACTTGGCATGGTTTAGTAATTATACTGACAATATACCATACATTTCTCGAAGATCCTCTCTTTTATAATATTTTGTAATATGGAATTTTATCGTGTCTCTACCTATCAGTGTTCTCAGACACATTGCTTCTGATTGCAGCCAATGTCTAAAGGCGGGTTCCAAAGCAGAGTGTACCTTGGATGAGAAAATAATGCAAAGTTTTTAAATAAACGAAAATGCACTATAACCGCTGACTGCTTATTATTAGTCAATATGCGTGAATGGCGGTAAAGCTTGGTAAACATGTGAAAGGTATCGTACTCGATGGCATGACAAAGAAGATATATAATAGATACATTTCACGCGAACGCATTATTGCGTCAATAACTTCGCTTTGTTTGTTGAATCCGTAAATAAATACACAGATGGTGCTGTCAGTGCGAGAGAAATGGCGGTGACGTGATATTACGAAACGTGTGCCCGCTATTTACTACCGTGTCGTATATAACCGAGTGTACAGCTTTCATTTATAGACTTACAACTTTTTGAGGTGGAAGTATCATAGAACTAATTTGCTTGTATACAAATTCAGCCAGAGCGTTCCAACGTCGTCCTCAGAAGCGCAAAGGATCTGTGAATGGTCTTAAACAGTACTTCAGTCGTGTCTGACGCCGAAAAATTATATTACGTGTACAAGCGACCTCTCAACATCGGTTGCTTTGGGTACCCCTTGGGTTTTTCTTAAACATGAAAAGCAGGTTTGACTGTAATTATCAAACCAAAGGATCGCAAGGATACCTGCTTTTCGTGAGAAATAGGTTGAGTAACAGTGTTTCGGCAGACGAAAACATATTACATCATATTGTATATATTCGTATGTACAAACCGATTTTATTTCTTTTTTCTTTGTAATTCAGTGATTGCCAACTTTTGTCACTAAAATACTTTGGTGACAAAACGGTAAGAATAGACAAAAAAAGTTCGTAATATACAAATTCATAAATAATATATTTTCCCTTTTTATTTTATATGGTTGAATTTCAACCAGTACGGGCTATATTAACATATTGATAATACTTAGCGATGCTACTAAATATATGCCAAAAAACGTATTCACAAAGATGTAGCATTATAGTTACGAATATTTTGTTAAATAATAATATCGTCAGTTTATTATGCTACAGTGAAGAGTTCACAGGTTTTTTTAAGTTCATTGCACTAATGTATATTTACATACATGTTATGTTTGGCTCACCCAACCAGGTGAGCTTTATTAACTTTATAAACTGGTACCGAAATACATTAAACAAAATCTTTTGATTAACCAATCATATACATACATAGATATATAATTATGTATATCCAAATATCTTAAACAATTTCATCTCAAACAAGATGTGGTGAACCTTGAGACCAGAATAGATAAATGAAATTGGATTGAGTTGCTTGTATATCATGATTTTGGTAATAATCATTTAACTAGCTGGTATTCGAAATAAGTATGAGATCAGACGTTTTATTTGTGCTTATACTTCTTAAAGGATTATTATATTATTCATTCAACGTCCTAAACCAAATCATAGCTTTCCGTCTGGCGAGATTGCTGTCAAATGCTAGCCTATTTCAAATAAAAAAAAACGTAAACGTAAAAAGGTGGAGTGTGCTCCAGGCTTTCTGCACGACTGTACCCACACGTGGCTGGCAGTAGGATTTAAAAAGGGTTGCAACCACGTGGACAGATTTTTTTACATGTACGTTAGAAAAAAAACAAAATTATACGATACTTATGATCAGTTTATGAGATTATTTTTACTCTTCACGAAGATTACAACTTTATCAGCACATCTCTCATAGATATAATCTACTTTGGTCACCATTTACCCTCATTTTATGGCTACTACGTATAAATTAAAAAAAAATTTAAATCGATAATTTTATCACGACAACAATACCTTGAAATTAGTTTTCATTTTAAATAAAAATCATCAGGAATAGAAAAGAAATAGACAGGATTCATTCCTAATACGGAAAAGACGGTTAGGACGTCAATATTAATATAATTAGGCGACGAAAAATGAATCTTTTATGAATAACTGTATCAAAATGATACGAAGACACAAAACCGACATATTATGGGGAATAAGTATAAAAAAATAAATAAATATACGAACATTTTTGTCGAATAAATATTTTACGATAACATTTGTACTCCTAATTGGCAATTTTACCCATTTTCCTTGTAAGCCAGCAATATGGATAACTGCGAAAAGTTCATCGAGAAATATTTTACATTACATACATGACATATTTATCGTAAGAAAAATATGGAATACATTTCATCTTGTTATGACAATGTTAAGTTAATGATATGTATATTACAGCTTAACTATGTTGATATGATGTCGAGATATTTTAAGAAGATTGGTTTGAAAAATCTCCAAATGTACGAGTATACCTACTCGTATTCAGCATGCAATTTTATAGAATTTATAAAATAGACAAAATACTGTATGGCGAATTGTAAAGTACATAAAATAAATGAAAAAGAACTTTGTGTATGAAATATGATAAATTAATTTTATCCGTTTAATCAATTTAGTTTGATAAAAATGAAAAATGAATGAATAAATGTAATAAAAAAGACGTAATAAACGATATATGCGTGGGGAAAAAGCCTTTGCCTACGATCAGGTGTCGATAACATTGACGGATACGATGAAGTTGGACGTGTTCGGTAGTAATAGGGTAGTTTATTAGTCCGTCCACGCTTGTTCCTGTACTTCGATACAGTAATAATACACACACAAAGTAACTTTAGACATACACGCGTGTAGCGATTGGCAAGTTTGGTAATAGATTGATTCTCTCGAGGGATAAGTACATAATATATTCGTTATTATAGGTTATTGGTGTTCGCGTCATATCGATTTAGAGGCTAAAGATGAGACATGGCCTAACGGTTTGCAGGTAAATGTACATTATATATTTATGTTACATTACATATTTTTCGATTTAAATCTTTATTTATATTTATTTAAATACTGTAGCCCATTGGTCCAGTGGCCAGTAAAATCCAACTGAATTCGGGGGTTGCGGGTTTGATTCCTACTCAGGACAAATATGTATTTGTGTCATGAGTACATTTGTTTGTTCTGTATCTGAGTATAATAAAAATATATATAATATCAGTATTATATTGTTTGTATATATGTAAGTGTATCAGTTATCCGGTTACCATAACACAGGCATTTAATTGTCTAATTTGATATCATATAGCCGAGTGAGGAAATTCCATGTGCCAAATATTATTATTGTCAACCGATTGTTTATGTTAAAGGGCTTGCTTTTCAACATTTCTTAGTCTTAAGCTTCCACAATAATAGTAATATACCAGATAATTAATTATAGTTTCGGTTACAACATAACTAATCTATCTTACGCCCAAATTTATTATTGAATTGTAAATTTTTATTAACACTTTTGTCCAAAAACCGCGTGTTATTGCTTTGGTATAAATCAACATATAATCATCTCATTTTCTTGTTGTATTTAGTCATGAATAGAGTTAAGACTTAAGATTCGTCGTATTTAAATATCTCCCTCGCTCGCATTTTAAGGTGAGTATCCAAAGTAAACATAGGGTACACGAAACATACTGCGGTCGAGGGAACTATATCCGGTATTGAGATGCAGTCGTCAATCCAATAATATCCGATATACAAATACATAAAGTTCCTCACGAAGCGTACTTACGTTATAACCATAAAATATGTACGGGAATTACGCAGTGGTCGGATTTTATGGTCCGCCTCGTCTCGTACTTATTTCTACATGCTTACTAGTATCGTAATGTTTTGATATGTTGGTTCACCTGCACAAAAAAACCGCCAATAACCTTAATAATACAGTCAGTCCTCTTGAGAAGTTACGTATATCACTAAAAATCATTTGTAGTCAAAATTACTACGAAAAATGTTAGTACTTTTATAATATGGCGTTATTGGTATGCGTTGTTTGGCATTATACGGCTGCATTATGGCATTGGCATTCTATGGCTGACATTATGCTTTGTCGGCTACGAAGTATTGCAAGACTAAGAAGTATTTAAAATGTAAAAAGACATGGGAGTGAATAAAACAATTTAACGAACTGCTTCTTTTCGTAATATTAACAAAACACCTTTGTAGGCTAAAGACAGCGGGTCAATCAACTCGCACGGTAACCTATCATGCTTATTCAACTATCAGACTTAAGTAACAATGGCAAATTATTTCCTTATTTTCAGAGCACTTATTCGAAATATTTTTACATCGGTTTTCTTTTCCAGTTTACTTACGCTATGAAGCGCTTAAAGCTGATTTATGATAGATGTATGAAATGCTTATTAAGCGTAGGTATCACTACATAGTACGAAACAAAGTCGATTTCCGCTGTATGTCCCTATGTATGCTTAGATCTTAAGACTACGCAACGGATTTCGATGCAGTTTTTTTTAATAAATAGAGTGATTAAAGAGAAATTGTTTACATGTATAATAAGGTCCATTATATAGTATAGAAATACTGTTATAATTTACATGACAGAACAACGTTTGCCGGGTCAGCTAGTGTAGGTATAAAAGGATCGAATAAAACTACATTAACATTGTCATACAAAGATTCTAGAGAAGACAGCGGTCACTAAGACTTGAAAATACCTACAACCATTTTTAGAAGACGAAAATATTTACTACACGATTCATTGCATGATTCTTGTAATGTTTTTGCGCAGCCAGTAACTAAAATTTCCTAAGTAATTCCGACGGGAAAATCCGCTCCGGTATGTTCACGTGGCATTGGCAGATTCTTATGTATCGCATTATTCGGTTCACTGATCGTTGACGGCTCGAGATATTATCGAACCACCACAAGCGGATATATCTATATTATTGATTATTTATATATCCTTGGTTTAGATGAATTCATAGGAATTGATATAAATGCGAAATTCTGTTTGTTTTTTCTTGTTTCACGTTAAAACGGAGCGACGGATAGATGTGATATTTGTTACCGGTATATTTCAAGAGTTGAAGAGTGACATAGGTTCATTTTTGTCTTAAAAAATATTTCATTTCGACACAATTTAATGAAATAAACGCTATAGATAGCGTTACGGACATAGTATCGGTATGACGTATGACCAAAATAATATCTTTAGACAACGCGGGCGCACGGGTAACAGCAAGTAATGTTATAATTATTTTCTTATATTTATTTTGCATTGGAATTTCCATGAAACTGTGTGAGTTTAATGATTGTTAATAAAATTTATATTCACATGGTAAGGACTAGAAATCGTGTTGAAATTTACTGAACATTATTGCATTACTGCAGAACAGAATGATGAATGATTTCATATTTTGTAATAGAAAATATAGAAGAAGAAGCATCAAATGCGTCCAGCACGTCGGACAAGAATCTCTAATAAATAACGAATTTTGATGATTCACGTCTATTGAAGACTCACACCAATGTTACATTTAAACTTAAAGTACGTGTTGTATTCTAAGATACATGAATTATAAGCATACCATCTACGTAATCTTAATACTTATATAAAAAATTATGTTTGTCTGTATGTCCTTATGACATTGTGAACTATGCTATGATCATGTGATGATCTTTAGCAAAGTTATTATGCATGAGCTCACGACGGTTTCTGAGTTGGTACGACCAATTTCCGACAGATGGCGCCACTGTCATTCCAATGAATTTCATATATTGCCGTGACAGTTCATGGTGATTTGAAATGAAACGAATACAGCGAAAGAATGATGACGCATAAAGTTGTGGGTGACATAAGAACGAAATGAACAAAATCAATAAAATAATTCAAAATAAATTGAAAAAAATCAATAAAATGATTCAAAATAAATTGAACAAAATCAATAAAATGATTCAAAATAAATTGAACAAAATCAATAAAATGATTCAAAATAAATTGAACATTTGTGTAATGTTTTTTCCTTCAAATGTATTTTAGTTGGTATATGACAGCATATGATAATCAAACTCAAATAAAATAGACTATGAACGCGGTTGTCGACTGGTTTAAACCAAATCGTGTGCGAGTCTGCCCCCGAATTAGATTTATTTATACTTCGGATGCGAATCGACATGATCGTTAAAACATCGTTCACGTGATTTAAAACGCTATCTGGTGTTGCCATCACGATAAATCATGCATTATGACTTACATTACGAGCATGAAAAATATTAGCCTTATCTAAACATTAATTCATTTGATAAATTTCAAAAGGCATTTTTCTTTAGACATCTTTATATACTGCATCTCGAGATGTTTGATTACTTTGATGGACTTTCTTTATTATGAGAACGTGAATTTACCCCAGCAAGATTAAAAGCGTTTTTAAAAATGTTTTCGCAACTTTGCCAAAAAGTTTATTCCTTAATGTTTGTTTTTATGGTCTCCGTGTTTCCTCTCTTTCGTAACGAAATATTTTTCATTTATTTGTTTCAAAGTTCCGTAGTCGCGATGTAGCAGACATTCTTGAAAAAAGGTTTATAACATTTCAAAATGTATTAGCTTTAACATAAAATTGTCGATTACATTAGAATTGTTAATTATTTATCTACCTTCAGCGTAGCGGGCAGGTACCGAGAGATATCATGTGTACATACCTATGTACATGTAGTTTTATAAATGTTATATATAACTATTATCTTAAAATGGGCCAAAAAATTGTTAGTTTTTGCGTCCTTAGAAAAACAATCTTTTTGCATTCATACTTCGTTAAATACAATTTGGTCCTTTTTAACATCACAAATATTTTTATTGTGTGTTTCCTTATAGCTGTATATACGGTGAGCTGGCTAGGCTATTGACCTTTAAACCCGGTGCAATGATGCACAAAGACAATTCAATATCTAACCAGCATGTTACAAGTGACGGCATTGAGTTTCAATATCACTCATTTCAGATATAACACCATGGTTTTTCCTATAACAGACTAACTTATATGACTATATATTAACAGACTTATATATTAACAGCATTAAGCGTATGTTTTTTGTGTTAAAAGTAGCGAAAGATCGTAGTTACAGTGGTCATTACCGTTCTTATAATGCAACTAACTATAAACAGACCCTTTGAAGAACCCGCTACTGTTATTTATTCAGTAGGTATTAGATGTTAATAGGGCAAGGGCTATTAGAATAGGACTGTTTGTATTTTGAGAACAGTTTGATGAATGTTAATCTAAGTGCAGTTTTTATTAATTCAGACTTCTTTGAGAACGACTTGCTTCACGATAGAAACAGACGCAGTGGTACCGTCTTCGGAAACCGTAAAAGTGTTCTATGTATAATTACGTTTCGTTACTCATGTACTATGGTCCTCTAGTACAATGTCTTTATTATCTCGACTGGTCTCGTGGACGAGTGGTTAATCTACCCTACCTGCAAAACCGGAGGTCGTGGGTTCGATTTCCACCCAGGACAGGCATTTGTGTGATGATAACATTTGTTTGTTCTGTGTCTGGGTGATATCTGTTAAGTATTATTATTGTATATTTATCAGCTGTCCAGTTACAATAACACACGCATTCAATTGCCTAATTTGGAATCAGATAGCGGTGTGTTGAATTGTCCCCGGTTATTATTAATATAGTGGGGTAGTTGAACACTTATACATTTTGGGACAGCCCCAGAATAGACTGCGATGTCCAGAATTCCAAACGAGGGTTAAAGTTTAATAAGCGCCCTCGGGGCGTCGAGACGAGTTACCTCAGCCGTTTTTTAATTTTTACCACCTGAGATTAACGGAGTACTAAAACGCTGCTGTTGACCTGCGTCCTCGAGATAATGAATTTAAAATTATTGCAACATTAAACTTTTCATTTTGTGAACCTGCTTTTGCAACTATTAAATGAATTAATTTATTAACTAAAAACGTTAGGTGTCTAAATTCTGAAACCGTCGAAACTTCATACAATCTTTCTAACCCTATTATAACCCCTTTTGGCTATAATTTCCAAAATTACTTTCTTAATGCTCGCCTGTGCTATATAAGGAGGACATTTGCAAAATTTCAGAATTTTGGGTCTTGCGGTTTCAGCGATGCGTCAGTCGGTTACCTATCTCTCTTATATACCTACATTTATATTATATATATACACACATTATTGTGTTCTTTTAACATAATTTTTGTTCAAACGTTCGTGTAAAATGTGAAATGAGTTTTCTTCTGAGATATTCCTGGAGCGATATGACATGGGGACAGGAACAGGTGGCCTATCTGCCTGTTTGGAAGAAGAAAAAGAAAGAAAGAAAAACATATGTATTTCGCCAAAACTGGTTGTTAAATGTTTGCTAGACTAGTTTTAAAACAAATCTCTGAAGTTAATGATGCGATAGTCTTTGTATGTACGAAGCGGATGTAACTGAAATGTATTCAGTGGATTTCGATGAAACTCTTTTAAAATATTCCGTACGATCCCAGAAACGGTCCTAAAAACGTTATAGGCTGTTACAATAATTACATGTACAAATTTATTTAATTTACGCATAGCGAAGTAGTTGTAGCGGCTTGTAATATCAAATTTATTGAGTCACCTACTCGTATGTTGCGTCGACTCGGTGTCGTGTTGAGTCATTAATATCCATATGTCATATATGTGTAAATCTACGTAATGACAGCATCGTGAAAATTAATTATAATCAAATTACCAATTATGTTGACGTTGCTTAATTAACTAGCGGTTAGGTTAACGTTGAACACAGACAAGGTCAAGTTATTAAAATATTTACAGATGGCTGTATGCAATTTTTTATATTATAGAAAAGATAAAAGATGAGAGGCGAGCACAAGTTAGAATGATGTATCATTGTTAATAGGAAAAATGTCAAGTTTTTCACGGGTAATATACATCATAATCAAGTTTTAGGGACCTCGTATCAATGCATGTCCATGATTTATTTAATAATAAGAAGAGTCGATTTTTTTAAGCGTACGTATTAAGTCTCGGTTACATTTAAATGACCGTAAAAAGACTAAAGTGGTCATATGCTATGACCAACCTTTTTGTTTAAAATGGGGTTTAGTATTCTATTCACAGGCTCCACTGATCTGTGTACGCTTGTTTCAGTATTTTTTCAATTGCAATATTATAAAGTTATGAGAAAAATGTTACGTAAAAACCGTCCCTTACTACCCCGCTGTTTAAAGTGAGTCGAAGCAAATTATCCCCGAGTTTTCAACGAATAACTACATAGTTTTATCGATTGAAGAAACTTAGTACGAAGTTTAAGTTAATTTATCTAAGAAATTGAACTGCAATTAGTTTTTAGTTATGAAACTATCCGGAAGCTAGAATTTTAACTTTCAAACACGTTGCAAAGAGCAAAAAAGTTGGAAAATAATTTGTTACGTCTATATTATCTAACTTTGAATTGCAAAATTAAATTCTTGAAAGACTGCATTGTCTCAATCATCTTACCTATCGCTCAAACATTACTGCGTGTATCTTTTAAGTCAAATGAATGGTGTACCCATATAATTTGCATGAGTTAATTAAAACTTTGATACACTTGGTGAATAAGGTTTTCTCTGCCTTGGAGTTTGTGTGAAGATATTAAAATTTTCTATACTTATTCTTTCAATTCAAATACTTTTTTTTTCGATTTCAATTCTAAATTTCCTACCAATAGTTGTTGAAACCGTTTCTTCCCTTTCATTACTCTCAGAAGTGGCTCCCAATACGACTTAACCGCAATACAAATATCCTTTCTGCTTAATACTGTAGTCTATTTGACTTAACAGTCTGTCTACTTGAAAAAGAAATTTGATTACTTGCATCTGTGCCATAATGCACGTAATCTACGTTGACATAAAAATCTTTTTCCCCATTTCCCATAAAAATGGCGCCGCGTTTAATGATCGCCCTGAAAAGGAGTATTCGCCAATCGAAATCGCTCGATTCATTGAAAAGGCAAGCGAATGACTAGTGGTCTATTCATCTCTTTAACTGTCACTATCTATCCTTCTATTGACATTTCCTTTTGTATTCCTAAACTTATGATATCGCTATACCCGAAGATATCGTATTATATACTTAGGTAATCACCAATAACTCCCCTACTCTCCTACTAGTACTACTGTTACCCTACTGCTACTACTACTATTACTACTACTACTACTACTACTACTACTGCTACTATTACTACTATTACTACTACTACTACTACTACTACTACTACTAATATTGCAACTGCTGCTACTACTACTATTACTACTACTAAGTAATGCTCGCCTACTTTGTCTGTTCATTCATATTTCTGAATGTGATTCCAATCGGTAGTCTTGAAGATATAGCTATTTTAGTGACAAGGCTGATGCTTTTTTAAAATTACCCGTTTTCTATGTAGTTTACAATAAATAACGTTTGTAATCGCTTTGTAAAAACTAACTTTCACATGTTATTACACTAACCTTTTTTATTTAAGATTTTTACTAACAGTTGATGGGCTTTTATAGTTGTAATTTTATCCTTTATATACCTAAAATAAATATTATTATTATATTCGCACTGTAGTCGAATCTGGACTAGAACAGCGTGGTCTAGTATGGTACGGGACTCCCGTAGATGCGAGACCCATGCCACCATTGTTACATTCTTTGCTTCATTTAATGGCAGAGTATGTTTGTAATTGCTGTACTAATTGAAAATGCATTTGATTAATTCTAGCTTGAAGCTTGAATTCTAGGACGTTGAATTATTTATTCCGCAACCGCTTTTGTGTTGCGGGTTGAATAAAAGTTTTTTTTTACACTGGGTACTTACTAATGAGGAATTTCAGAAATAAAGAACGAGAACAATATTCTGTTCGCACGTCTAGTGGAAGAAATCCATTCGCATTTCGCTGCTCTCAAGCGCCCTTCCATTCCAGGTCGGTGACAGCTCGTCGATGTTCTTTTGTCAACCGCCAGATCTTTAATTGGATATCGAACGTGAAATAATGCATCTCCGCTACAGCCTTACATTTCAGTTTCCTAGTTTTATCATGACAACTAGGAAAAAATTGCAAAGACAGCTTTGTTAATACAAAAGCTTTGATAGACAGGCTCGGATCCACCTGCGTTATCACGCAAGTTGCCAGTCCGTTGCCTGGCATGTAGATGAAATAATCAAGCAATTTATTGTGATAATTTAATACTGGTAAATAGATTTACAAAAAGCATGGCGTGATACAAGACATTTTCGAAGAGAAGCAAAAGCAAAGGCAAAACAAAATGTTATAAATGTAACACCTGTAGAGAATTGTTTATGAATATTTTCCAATACACGGCATACTTGTGCTAGAAAGAAAACGTGTTAAAAAATGTGACCGAAGTAACAATTTTGCACGCAAGCCTCTCGAAATGACGTAATCAACGTGGGCCTGAGTGTCGAGCCTGATATTGTATTTGAAATGCCTACTGACGTCAACGTACATTGCTTCGGTTCGTTGATCCCTGGAATAAGTATTCACAATAAGTAAATAGCATTAACAATGTAACACACTAAATTGGAAAGGGGTTTTAATGGCCCTCGACGTCTCCCGAATGTAGTCTTAACATATTGAACGTAATTAGCGTAAGCACACCGTACTCCAAAACCCTCGAATTTCTGGTGACAGTAACACAATACCTTATTACAATTGACAGAAAGGTGGTTTAAGCTTTATCTTTACTTGTTAAGTCTGCATCAAAATGTCTATTGAATTAACAAATCAACTAAAAAAGCCATTCGTTTCATTGAGTATATTATTTTGAAAATATCTTTGAAAAAACTGACTGCGTCGTTGGTCTTGTGGTTGCTAGCGCGACTGCCGATCGAGAGGTCCTGGGTTGAAATCCCGCGTTGGGTACTGCTGGAATTTTCTAATTTAGAATTTCTAGTGCCTAGATGTGTGCCCGGTGCATGGCAA
>DWUN01000674.1:0-20647 GCA_018249975.1 Passova gellias
TTCCATTGTGGGACTTAAACGTAACTGGTGAAATGTGGGGGTGTACTACACTCCTCTGTCTACCCCTTCGGGGATTATAGGCGTGATGTTACGTTACGTTAGTTAGCCTAATAAACTGGCCGACGGGCCACCTGATGGTAAGTAGTCACTGTCGCCTTTGGTCATTTACAACACCCAGCGAGTTGCCAATGCTTTGCCGGCTTTAAGGGAAAGCTTTTTTCAATGTGATTTGTTTATTCTACTCCAAATGGGTTTAGATCTTTTTATCGTGTATCAACAACTGATCTGTGTATCTTGGATGTGATTGAATTAAGCTTGTAAGATATTTAAGCAAGAGCTCTTTATAGTACCTACTCCGAATCACTATACCTGTATTTGAAGTGAAAATGACGTTAAGATTTTTTTCGTTCATTTGTCAAATTTTGAGTGTAGATAAAGATGTGATACTCATGTACTCATAAATATTTACAAGTAAAAGATTCCTCTGGATTTTTCTCAGACATAACTGTGAACGACTTAAGTTTGATAAGTAACTATAGATAACTTAAGATTTTTAGGTACTAGCAGAGACTAATGCCCACTGAATCTATGTGACAAACTGCTGAAAAAACGGACTTACAATTCGTAATTCAATATGTAGGTATTCTAAGGAATATTTAAGAAAAGTATCCGACATTTTTTAAAAGTGATACCCGTGTTGCATTTGCATCATTCCGATACCTGTACACTGATACCGTTTACAAATAGAACTGAACGCAGTTGTGACTATAACGAAGTTCAATATGATATTGTTTCAAGGCACAAAAACGACGTGTGTTTTGAACTGGGCACGGCATTATTACTTCTGTTTCAACTTCCACACGCTGCCGTGTTCGGTTAGGGGCATGTTTCGTCTAAATAGAAAAGTTTTAATTTGTTGTGACGTCGCGGCGCAAAAGACGAGTTGGCTCATGTGTTTCTATGCAACAAACGTAGAATGAGAGATACGCAGATGCCTGCTCCCGAGTTCCCCTTGTTTGGCAACTCTGCAACTTCGTACTTTGCTAAATAATGCAATGTTGGGACATAGGTGATATGCGCGCAAACTAGTTAATAGTTTCCCTGGGGACTGTAGTTAAAGATAGTTAGCATTTTAGTGGTAATACAGAGTAAGTTATTATAGTGTATGATGTTATATAATAATTTGGGTACATAGCCCAGTTCAGTACCATCACTACGTTTATTTACAGCGCAAAGCAATTGTTATCGCCATTTACCTATATATTAGTCGGAATAGGGTTTGGTGCTATAATTATATCGTATGGTGGCAGCAATCGCTTCACAATGCAGCCTGCTCGTCGGCCATCTCGTCTTATCATAAGGAAAAGTTTATGCAATATATTAAATTACAAAAGCTAGGTAAATTCCAATCAATTACGCTTACTAAACGTAAGGTTGTTGTGTGTGTTTGCCGGCTCGTCATTAATATTACATTTATTAGAAGCTTGTAAAGGTTTCCATGTTTAATTGTTTGTTTAACTCACAACTGCTCTCGAAGTCGTCAACAAAATAATCAATTCTTATAATCTGGACTATATTCTCTCATTGATAAGAATCTTACGGTGTCGCTTATGTAACAATGCATACTCACTTGGAACAAGTATCTTCGTTTAGAGCAAGAAAAGGAGAGTTGAAAGGGAACAAAGTTATAAATCCTTTTGAACGATAATTCACTGACTTTTGCGAAGCGTGTTCCGACCTCGGCGTGTTTGCAATATTGACAATAAAGCGGTTACGGGTACATGAGTGGCACTCGTGTATCGATAAAAGATTCCAAACTTGCGATATAAAATCCTTTAGAATCAAATATTGTTGTCGATATGTTGTTCAATTTGAGTTTGTTTGTCCAATGGTTATTAAATATGCGACATTATCATATATTTACTGGTAACGCATAAACGAGATATACGATTATTTTAAGGGTACTTAATGGAAGTGGTTAGGAAAGAAGTTCCACTTAAAAAATAAATGAAAAATGTTTAAAGTTTCTCTCAAGATTCAGAGTCTGTTATACGTATCGTATTATAGTAATGGAAGCTTAAATAATGTATTATTGGTACCTGTAATATAAACACGGAACAAACAATAAAATCACTTTCATTTCTACTTCCATTGACTGATTGATTCTTGTCTTTTTTATACAGACATTAATGTTTATCTCAAATATGCTAATATTGTGTAATGTGAATAAGTGATACAATAATAATGTTATAGCAAAACAAGATCACGGGGCTGGAGAAAAATATTTATAGTACTCTACTTATTATATCCACTTTAATTAACTATCTAATGAACACCCAAACGAGTTGCCAAAAGTACTTTGTAAATTTAGAAACTAATTGTAATTAAAGCTTTACAAACTTTTAATGATATTGAACATATAATTACATTTCTGATAGAAGTATATTATGTTGTGAAATTTGAAGTGTACACACACCTATATAATAAGTAATGTACGAGTACATTACACGATGTGCTAATAGTGCCTGTAATAAATATTTTTAGTACGGAGTGAAAAGGGTATTGACTATTTATTTTATAAATAATTTCACAGTTAGCAATTCTTCGAGTGTTTAAATAATAACAATTTCCCGCGAACGAAATGGTTGCGTTTGAGAAAATCATTGTGCTCCGCCCGCCGTTAGTACTCGTATGTCATGCCGTTGTTATGAGAAGCTTTGTCTGCGTGTTCACCTCCCATAGTGTGAAATTAATTGCGCTAAATCTTAAGACTCTACAAACCCTACAAACCTCAAAACAATAGTTTATAGATTTGTCTGAGCTAGACGTTCCACACAAGATATTGCGTCCGAAGATAAATAATTCTATGCTAAACAATTTCAAAGACATTTTTAAAACTACCTATTTCAGGGTCATTTTTGTAGATGAAACATGTAATCATTTGGCAATGCTACGTCTATATATTATAGAATGATGTAATTACTGTAAACACAAGGTGCTTAAAATATACACGCTTTTAAAATGTAAAATGCAAAATGTTGCTTGAATTACGACGTAAGATATTAAAGGCGTAAACGGACTAGAAATAGTTTGAGGGTTAAAAGGAGACATGCGTTTCGAACTAGCTATTTATTTCATACAATTGCGATATATTGCTCATGTTTTTATAAGAACAAAATCTATTGTAATATTATTAAGGTAAATGAATATACATCTGAACGTTTGCTTATGAATAAATGTTAATTGATACTAACTAATTAATATCTGACCTATTTTGCCAGCTTAACGACAGTAACGAGATTTTAACCTTCGCTATTACTTTCAAATTCATTTATAATTTAAAAAAACATCAGAACTCCATAGTGCTCACTATAGCTCCCTATTACTATTCCCCGGATAATAGATCGTCAAGAATAAAGTGCTGTTTCGTAAATAATGAATCAGATGGCGCTAGCATCTTACACATGATACGTCGTCTGATATTACTATAGATGGACACATTGTAGGTAACGTGAGTATAAAAGTGGCTATAATGTTAAACAGCACGTAAATTTGATCGCATCGTACAAGAGCTTCGAACGATCTCGTTCTACATCCAGTATAAAGTATCCAGCGTTGCGATGGCTTGAACGACATTAGAAAAGCATAACGTTATTGTGTTATGTAGCGTACACGGCTTGAGGCAATGTGCAGTGCAGCAATACTATTATAGCTTCATTTTAAACTTAGAATAAAGTAGGTACACTAAAAATTTCAGGGTAGTCGTAGTGTTTTAGGATGAATGTGTGACGTTAAAAGTTAATAAGTTTAAACCTAATCATCTTAGAGTTCTCCAAAATACTATCTAAAATACTATATAGTATTAGAGAGAAGATACTGTTAAGTCGCATTTCATCATCGTGGTAGACTATGGTTTTGAACCTATTATGGGAGGAGACCAGTATCAGACAGTGGAATAAAAAAAAGAGTTGAAGATATAACAATAATTATGTTTACTGCGTATAAACCTTTTTCAATGTATATAAATATTAACGAGTGTCATAATATTATTGTTTTTCTTATCCCTTGGTAAACCATATATTCCGACTGTGATTGCAATGGCCCTTGGACGCACAGGTTTACTCTCTTCTCTTCTTCGAGGTTTACTTCTCTAGTGTGGTTTAAAATTGAGTTACCGTGTTAGAGGCTTTGCAGACGCCCGAGGGCGCCCGTTTAATAAAAAGTTTATTAATGAACAGGACCCTTATTTTATATTATTTATGCCTAACACACTGTGCTATAGTTAAAAAAATGTTTATTCATTAAAGGCCCTTTATATACGGGTACTACGAACTAAGTTGAAAGCCATGTAAATTAAATTACTCAGTCCGAAGTTTTACACTCGCGTTCCTAACCGGCTGGACATATTTCAGACCAGGGTCTGCTTCAGTGTTTGCTCTAAAGCCCCGTTTGAGTTTCGTGGAAACTTAATTATGGCCGTGTGGCAAGTTTGCCGTCCCTTACGAGGCCATACAGTGTTGTCAACGACTCAATTCGATGGTGGTGACTATATCATTTTCAATGATTGTTAATTTAAGATATTTATAACTAAAAATAAAGTAAACACTAATAGGTGATTTTCAATTATACTTTTTGTGGCTTTATTGAAAGCTGGTGTCTAAAATCAACATTTGTATTTGTTAAAGTTACAACCACTCGACTATAATGTTTTTGCAATTTAAAGAATAATAGGCGTTTCATGGGCTATTATAGAATGTACAAGTAAAATTTTTTTTCACTTGGATTCCAATTCTGTACCGTTGTCGTCATTAATGCTGCTACACCTGTATCTGTATGTTAGTCTTAGAATATAATATGACAAGAAATCTACTTTACAGTATGTTTACACTCTACAGCTATTTACATTCTAGCAACTTCAATTTAAAGGATTTGAATTCTGAAAGCTTCTTAATCAAACATACTACAGAGAAAGCTTAGATCTATGCATGTTTAATTACGTAGCTCATAGGTTTCCCTACTAAGTGTACGAGCTCGTCACGTGTTAGTTCACTTTCCGGTGTTTGCCTTAGAACCACGTTTTAGATTCACTGGAAATTTAATTATGCCCAACTGACCTCGATAACCAAACCTCGGTTTTCGTTCCGAACACTTATTCATTTTTTGCAATTAATATTCAGTTGGCGAAACAACAGCAATTTCTTCATTATGTGTGACACCCAAATATTGTTACAATTTCAGACTCTTCTTGAGGGAAACTATCTGCCCAACAGTGGGATGTCTATGGTCTGATTCAACTGCACACATATATGTACATCCATACTGTAGTCTTTGGTCACATTTTTGTTCTAAGACATACCAGTTAAGCGGACTTGAAACATCCCAGTATTCGCATGGAATCATTTCTGATCCGTCAAAACTTGATTACGACTAATCTGTCCCTTGACAACTCGGACGTAACTTCGTACGACATTGTGTTACGTTTTCTTAACATCATTAACGAGCTATTAAGCGGAGTGTCACTTAGCACTCTAAGCTAAATGTTTGCTGTGGTTTAGCAGATTTCGGACACAACTTCTCACTATTTATTCGAGGGACGAGTAAATAATTTCTCCTCATTCGACAGCCGTATCTTTTAGTGTAAATTATCGAGGTAACCTTGAACGGACGCGAGCCTTAATTTACGGCGTAATAAAAGTCTTAATGTATGGCTATAAGTTGAATCGACTAGATTATTTAGAACACTAACTTAATGATATTAAGAATTAGTCGAACCAGCGCCGGCGTCTACGCAGTAATGTATTGATAATTTCACGAAAAATCATTCACATTTATAGCGATTTGACAACCCTATGTAAACTACGACCACAGTGGATTTAATTAAACTGTATAACTTAGCTTTTGCATGATGTACGTAGAAGCAATTTATTGCAATTCTTCTCAGTTATAAATATTTTTTTCTTTATTTCAAATGTATAGGTATTATATGAGTCATCTATTGATATGTATGCTACATAATAAAGGCATAAATAAGGTTGCAAAATAGTTCGTGTACTGATTTGCAAGCTTGTGGCATTACTCCTTTATTCTGTGACCAATCGGCGAGGGAGTAGCTTAGACAATGCCATTGTGCTGTTTCGGGTTCAGTCAGCAGAAAGAGACAAAGGAATAGACAAATGTTTATTTTCCCCTAGAAGTGTGCTTGATTATAGAATCTGATGATCTATGCAATAGCTTTTAAGAATCTTAGCATATGACGTTGTGATTTAATAATAGTCTAATTTCCAGATTTCCATATAAATGCAGTTGAGCGTGGCGGATATTTTAGTAGGTAAAACTTTCTACGGTTATGTGAAATTTCTCGTTTTTCAAATAAAAATGGTAATCCATATCGTGCAATTTTCAATTGAAATATGAGAAAAGGAATTGGTGGTGTAATATTTAAAAATGAATAGCTTTATATCCAAATCTAGAAAAGGGATGTTATAAAAATTTTGGTTTCAAAATTTAAACTACGAAGAATAATCTAAAAATACGATGAAGCTTTTAAAATATCTTTAAAGTGAACGTCTAAGCTGAACCTGGTACAACTTCCAGACAAAAAATGTTACAAAAACCGAACATACTAATATGTTCTATGTTATTTTTTCGAAGAGCATGGTTAATTTCTGCGTTTAAGCGATATTTTACCCAAAACCTAATTAATTATGCTAATTTACCGCTGCCCCTTTCATAGCCCAAATTTAAGGAGTTCAGTTTTTGTCAATTTGGAGTTCGCAAACAACCCCCTAATTCGCTCAACCATTTATTAAATGGTTCCATTTCTTTGCACACTATAACGAAGGTTTTATTACGTATGATGAAGGTATGGTGAAGTACTCTGTCTTTCCTTTATTATAATTTTTGGAGGTGTGTAATTTTTGTTCTTATGATATATAATATTTAATCATAATGAGTTATTTATTGAACGGATTGAACAATAAAGTAATTTTAAATTAGCCATAATAATGGGTTGGTTCATTAACCCATAAACGGCGTTCAATGATTTAAAAATGTCTAATAGAGTAAAGATTTTAAAATTGCATTTAAGTATCGCATGAACTTTCTATGAATCTTTCACTTGCTCTTAATAAGATCACCGCGCACATCACCCACGTACTTACATGTAAATTATTTGACGACGAAGTTGGAAGTTACCTAGATGCAAAACAAGAGGAACTTCCGAACAAACATCTGCGTTACCCTACATGCGTGTCATTCTACGTTTACTGCATATAATTAAATGAACACCTCTACATATCCTACATAAATATGGGACCACAAATCCTAAGTGCCGTAGCGTTTGATATTAGTTAATAAATGTTTATTATCGTGACACAAGCGCACGTATGAATACCATAGCGAATATAGTACTATCCTGTTTTAATGTCACAATTTTACTAAGGTATGTGATATATAAAGATGTGAAACTTCCTCCGGTGGAGTATACCATAACGCTTGTAAAATAGGTTTTAATGCAAATTCACACACTGTAACGCAAACGTGACGTGAAAATCTATTTTATACAGCATTTCCGCACCGTACTTTTTCCTTTCATTTTTATCAGTTGTAAAAGTATTTTGTGATCCGTATCGAAGAGGTAGTGAACAGAGGTAGTGAGGCAGATTACAGTTTTAATTATTGCTTGCGACATTCACGCGTCCCTGCCGTCGCCCCGCTGCAACATTTTCAAAGCTTGGAGCTTTCACATGCAAATTGATGCCACGGTATTGGTTCGTTACACTTAATACTTGCGCTTGGTGAGTTTGGTTGTGATGCCGGTACGCTTACGCTCAATGAGAATTGGGGTCCAGTTAAATTTAATGACATTAAATGCGTCAAACGTGCACTCCATAAACGGATAATTATTATGAACGGGTTTTGTTACATAGTCAAGGTTTAAGCGTCTTTGAATTCTTGAATTTATAAAAAAAACTTATGCATTTATTAAATTTACAAACGATAATTTAATTATGGACGGTACGTATAAACTCAAATAGGTATAATATTTGCAATTATTTTAAATGAAACTATTATAGAAACGTATGCACTAAGATATTCACATATTGAATGCTACGAAGCGGTAGTATTCCGAGGGAAACAATGTCAATTGTAGCTGGCTGTTTGAAGGCAACACAAAGCAAGTCGGTACCTAATTCCATTTACCCTGCTATTTGATTAACAACATTGTTCCCTTGTAGCTGGGGACCAGCTTTCCCAAGCCAGCACCACACCGACAAAAAGCGAAGTCATGGTAAAAGGAAGTGATATTGGTGGTTACGAAATATGTCATATATTTAAGTTGTTCAGCTAATAGCTCCGATGTGATTCAAAACTACAATTAACATTTTACAGATCATTTTTAACAAAATCTTACGATTTTAATTTACAAAAATCAAAGCTGTTCCTAAACATAATACATCAAATTTATGTATTAGTCTCATTTTACGCAGAATCTTATTCAGTTCTAAAAAATGACAATTTTCATATACTTAGATCTTTAACCTGAAATTGAGATGACACAAAATGTCTTTAAAGAATATCTACGGTATACTCATACAAGAAGAAGTAGATACGTGATATAACGTATGTTTACGTATCTGTACCTGGCTGGTGTCATTTGAAGAGCACTTCCATCCGCCGCCTCTTGGCGACACTCGACTTTGTGTTGCCATCACACTCCTGCTTGTGTACCCTTTGCTTCCACGAAACATACACGAGTAAATTTTTATTGTTGCTCGTATAATTATATACAGAGGCTCTTTAATTTATAAACATAAACAATGCGGTAGCGGAATAACAAAAGGATGAAATAAAAACAATAGGAAGCTATTCCTGTTATGTTATGTAAACTGAAAATTAATTAATTAGATTATTTTACACCTGGAAAAGCACAACGAATTTTATATACTCGCACTGTCTTTCTGAAGCGAAGAAGTTAAGCGTTGTGGGTACCAACACGTTAACAAAAGTTCAGTAGTCTTGTATCCAGTTTAATTTGGAACGAACGGTTTCTCTCTACCATCAGTTCAAAGGAAAGCGACAACTCGCCAAGCCACAAGATTAAAGTCTTTACGTGATCCTTGAACAAATTGGCCGGCTAATGAGATAGTTGGGCGCGGGTAGAGGGATTACGACTAAATGAATCAAAGTTGCTCGGATCCTGACTTTGGTACTATCAATTACCTGCTAGATACCAGATACTTTCTTCTTCACATTCTTTGTAAATTACAGAGAGTGTAGCTTTTAGCGGTCCACAATCATGTACTCTATGTGAATGGGTACCTATTTGAGATTGCTAGAAAAGAATGCCAACATTTGAGACCATTGTTTGGCTTTCTTTTTGAGCTTTGTGTTGTGTTGTTTGTTACAGACATTTCCCTTTGTATTTTATTTTTTGTATATTCTACTCTAGCTCTCAGGGCCTATTTCCAAACTTTAGGTACGTACTGGAATATTAGGCAGTATGCACTAAAAATATGTTCGTTTTGTTATGATCACCTAACGTTATGATGACGTTCTATTTCGTTTAAAATCAGTGACAGAAATAAATCAGTAGCTGTTCTAAATTTGTCAGCAAAAGAACGTTATTAATTTGTACTGTTACACGAGAGGAGTATAATTTCCCTCTCTACAGGAGACCTGTTCCCCGCAAACGGGGAAGCGTTATTGTCTGTACCTCTCTGTTTTTTAAATTATTGTTCACAGACATTAAATAATCCAACCTACCTCTACAATTTACAAAGTTCTCAGTTTATGGCAAGAATCGAAAGTCATTTAAGATGTTAGATCATTGCAAATGATGAAAAGTGATATCTTTGTTCTCCAAATTCATGAATAATATCTACGCTGTGTTATTGCGGTGAGTATTAAAATGGACCATACAATTGAGTAGTGAATCTCACTGTTTCTTAACTCTTTTTATAGTTAATTATGGTCAGCTGTTCTCATTTTGGTCGCACTGTGGCTGTGTGATTACATCCTCGTTTTATCGTGTATAAGACATCGTGCATATAACAGATTCATATACGAGTATATAAAATTAAAGAAAATCATATCGCTTACAGAACATTAGGAGAGAGAAAAGATGTAACACATAATATGTAGGTAGTCGTGGGGAGGTGTAGACGGAGTAGCTCTTAAGCCGGCCATTATAGGTCACAAGAAGGCTATTTGCACTTCCCCGCACCACACTAACCAAACGTTTGCGTATGTCTCAACGTTGTACCTAACATTGTACTCAACGGAGCGTACTCTCTAAAACTAGACGATGTGATGTAAATTTTTAATATTTTACTTTTCTTCAGCAACCAAATAGGTATTCACTTGTATAGCGACATTTACATAGTTGTTTTGTGCACCAATCTTTCCATTTATATTGTTTTTCTATGATACAATTACGTTGTCACATTATGCAGTCTGTGTTATTGTGTACAATGCCCGTTTGTAAGCAGACACAAGAACAATATATATATATAGGTGGATACAGCGATTTTTCTTTGTCAATCACATCATGCTTTTATTTAGTACTAATACATTACTTATAGTTATTATGCTTTTGGAACTTTATTTGAAAAATTTTTATTACAAGCAAGTTATGCCAAATAATTTTTAAAAAATTATCTGTAACCTACCTTTTCAAAATGGCGACCAGCTGACGGGTAAACTGAAATCCTGCGAAAATCTAACACGCTGACTTTTTAATGAGAATACAAAGTTAGTAAAGCCCAACGAGTTTTTGGTTTCATTTATTAATAGTTAGAGCTCCTGAAATATTGAATTTTCTACCTACTTTTAAAATTTTATATCAAGAGATTTGAAATGTTATCAGATGTATAAACTAATACTAAACTATATAGGTTTTGTTTACTTGTTTCAGATATGTATTTATAATTAAGCAGAAATCATTTTGTATACTTTTATTATCTAATAGAAAATAAATAATAAAGATAAAAATTTTGATTTTATTAGCAATAGTTTTGTTAATTGCCAATAGATGACGATGATTCCATTTATGAAGTTAAATATTCACGATATTTGATTTGTCATTCATTGGAAGTCATTAACAGCGTATTGTTTCTTATTATTTATAATGTTAAAACCTAAACAATGACAATTGTCCAACGTTTTTTATGGTATCTATTTTGAGTGGAGGAGAGTGAAACTTATATCCTTCGATTGATGGCGTGCCATAGATTTGCAGAGGGAAAAATCATTTGTGTATATGTTGGCCCGAAGCCAGTTAAAATAAAGTAGATATACACGCATGAGCTCCCTCTCCAAAAAGCTTTAAGCAATTAAACGATAGCCTTTTGATCACGTTCATGGTTCTATGAGCTTAGACCCTTTCCCTTCCTGTACGGAAGGATATTTAAAAAAATATTCAAATAAATCCGTCGTTCCCATTTTTATTCAGATGGAATTACCATTTATCTTTATACATATTATGTAATATAGTTACATACTATAATAGTTGAATTAATTTTGTGTTATTTATATGTACTTTATGTATTTATTAAATTCTTACTAGGCAACTACAGATTTCGTTGGCATATACAAAAATAAACATGAACCACGAATCAGACGATAAGACGCAAGTTTTCTTAAAACACATTTGATCATTATATATCATTAATCATCCGCCGCGAACATAAATTGTAACTTATAATAATACGCCGTAACAAAGGACTTTGAACTAAGTTTCAATTTGCGGTCCTGACATTCTGGCACGCACATGATTAGTTTCGAGTTATAATTAAATGGCTTAATGTATTAAAGTTCAAAATGGCGAGGCTTCTTGCATTAAAATTACGTTAAGGTCGATATGATCAAAGTTTGCTCAAGTAAAAGTATGTGTGTTATAGAGAATCCGCGTGTAATTATTATATAAGGGCAATATAAAGTTGTGCCTTCCAACATATTGAGCGCTCAGCAAACTGCGGTTGTTCTCGGAAACTTCTATATACTCTTACTGCGCCCTACTGATCCGTATTGAGGTAATTCTCATAGTTACCATCAATAATTGTGTTACACTAATTTTCCAATACAATTTTTTTTACAAAATAATAATCATGAAGATACCAGAATTTCTTATGTGTAGCAATTGCTCTGTAAAAACTGTGATGTGTGCATGTTCGTAATTTTGAAGATTTTCTGTTTGCTTATGAAGTTACCTAGATAGTTCTTAGATATAGTTGGACCAGGTGGGCGGCGCTGTTGTCTGTATTCAAATTTTTCTACAATTTTTTTTTTACTTCTTCACATAGAAAAATAAAATCCCAAATTTTCAGCCTCCCTCACGAGAGCACATACGAAACCGACGTTAGCAATTATTGTTATATAAAACAAGTACCATCTTGACTAAAGTGAACAAAACGACACCGATAAAGGATGTTTCTTAAGATGGTAGGTACATGGTTTTATTTGGCGGATCTCTTGAAAATCGGCTACTCTTTATAAAGACACATGTTACAATATAATAATCTTTTAGATAATTATTTACGTACATCCATACAAAACGTTTTCGTCTTTCAATATATTTACACCTGTATTTGCATTAGAAACGCGCAGAGAAATAAATCTCCAACCGCACTAAACCTCGTATATTTAGGCCCGTTAGTTAGTTAGTTCTGTAGTGTCTTATACATGTTTCGTGATATAGTCCTGAGAAAGTAATCTCCTTAATGGACCGAATACTATTGAACCTATTCACTATTTCCGTCACGCAAGAACAAGTATCATATTCATGTTGTCTTCTAATTTGGCTTAACGTTTTTCGTATCCTAGTATTTTTTATTCTCTTCCATTCAATTCAATTAAAGTTACTAAAAGGAAAGTGTTTTTGTTAATGTTATTATTTAATAACGATATAACATTCTCAATCACGATGTAATAAAAATAATAATAACAGTATGGTTCTTACGTTTTTCAAAGTATACAGATAAAACTGTGATGTTGAAATGTACTATATTTTCATTGCTTTATAGGAGACTGTTAGGCAAAGTACACACTCAAATATTTGCATACACTTGCGGACGCGGGAATAACGTAAGAAGCGCACGGAAGTGTGGCGGCCAAGTGCAGCGACAACGAGCTATGCACGTCCCGCTGCGGCAGTTTATTCCACATTATGTCTCCGCTCCAGTTGATATTCCGTAGCGCTACGAAGAGTCCCCCTAGAATACAAATTCTACACATTCTCAAGAACCACAGTTGCCAACCGCCCCAAAAGTCAATGATACATATTCCGTTTGAGAAATAATAAAACGGAAATCATAGCTTTGCCAGCACGCTCCAATAATATCTACTGAGAAATAGTTTTTCGAAAATACGACCTACTTTTGCCCGATGTACGAATTATTATATTTTTACTAACAAGGTCCACATTTTATGTTTTTCTTATAAAATTGTACATTTAATATGCATGTAATTCTAACATTTCAACAAAAAATCTCCACATAGTCCATTAGTTAGAGTACCAATACCTGTATAAGTAATTACACAACGCACCCATAAAACTTTATTACATAAAAATGTCTAAAGTTCGTTGTTGAGGCTATAATAATTGAAGCAAAATCGTGCCATATGAATTATTGAAATACAACCCACTTACAATCGCCTCCGAATAAAACCTCCATTTCGTATAATTTACGGTGAAAATTTAATTTATAGCCGAAGTTAGCGACGCAAAAAATGAATACTTTATCGTTATTCTCTGTACGGCACCCTGGGGTAGTTGCTTTGTCCAACAAAGGTCACGCCATGAAATAATAACAGAATTCTCTTGTACTAACCCATCGCTCACATAGATATAAAAGAATTGTTAGAAGCGATTTTATCTCAAGAATGTTATTGTATTTGTACCATAGGGGCAACAGGATTTTATAACTTAACCTTTCAATTATTACACGCATAACTTTTACAAGTGTTACACAATTTTGACACCAACATCTACTTCTGTATTTTGATATTGATTGGGTCATAACATAAATATTAATCTATGAGAAAAGAGGAGCGGTTGAAGTATACCCTTTTTTAATTGGATGAGTAAGCTTGAGCCTTTTGACTTGAGGCACGTCAACCCACGCAGGTTATTTGTGTCCAAACCTACCTTGCACCTTTCGCATTTTATTTCATTGCATTCTCCATTAAACATCTGTACGTGGCAACCCGAGAACAGGCCTCGATGTCGATCATTAGCCCTACCATATGTTTACAAGTAGTCCAATACGGGCTCAATATTACGAGGATGAAGCTGACGATGACGATAAAAATGGTGTCGAGTTATACATTTTTGTAAAATGTTTGCGAGCTATTCTAGAACGAAAGGGACCTAATAAAATATGAGTAAAATTTATTTATAAACTATACGGCTGTGAACCTAAAAATATTTTTATATTAGTCTTCCTTTCATTATCACGTATCTAACTTTCCGGTGAAATATTTTGTATTACGAGAGTTGGGATTATGATTACAATAGACGTCAGAAGTTTGACATGATTACTAAAGTTTAACATGAACGCGACAGGAGCGTAAGTTAAACGAAACCGAATGACAAGTGGATTGACCCCAAGTTGGCTTAAGCTTGCACGAAAGCTTTTACGGCAGCATCATCATCACCGAAAAACATATACATAAGAACTAAGATGTTGGGATTTTCCTTTTTAATTGAAATTTTTTTTGCAGCACATTAAGATTATTAAATGGCCAGTTACAACCACTTACCATCCAGTGAGCTCGAAGTTAAATACACTAAGAAATGATGACAGAAAAAGAAATTACCTAAAGGTTGGGTAACAATTCACACAGAATGCGTAATAACCTAACAGTCTGTATAAACAATTATTAGGAAAGTATAACTTCTTAAGTTGATCATAAGTTGATATAACTTTAATTATAGCTAGTAACCTTTATAACTAGTTTCGGCAACTCGTTTGTACATTGGCGACTTAATTAAACTTGTTCTAACGAAGGCTGTAATGATACTGTTGACGTTTTAGTCTAGATATTCTTACTAGAACTTCGATATCATGTAATAATATATCGTTGTTTCATATAATTATGATAGTCAGCGATCACATTATAAGAGTCATTATAATTAAACAAAAATACATTAGGTTTTAACATAGCATCCATCCTAAACAACTTTTATTCCTCAAAAGCGAAGTCTATTATACAAGTGACACTCATGTTCCCATAACCGCTTTATTGTCAATGTTGCAGACAAGGCGAGGTCTCGTAGCTCCCGAGAAGTCACTGAATTATCGTTTAAAAGGATTTATAACTTCGTTCCCTTCCAACTTGGCCCCTCTCGATCCTAAACGAAGATACTTGTTCAAAGTGAGTAATGGATTGTTATATAAACAAGGTCTGAGGATTTTAATCAGACGAGAAAGTCATTCTCAAAATCACCGAATCCAATTATTTTCTTGACGAGTTTGTAATGCACTTGAAATGTTTGTAGATTGAATGAAGTAATGTTATAAACTGCACCAATACAAGTTGCTGCCAAACATAGAACAGTAATGACTTTTTACATTTTTAACGACGCACAATGTTAAATTATCTCTTCTACCATATTTTCATCCTTTCTGGATTAGAAATGTTTTCATCACGGTTTCAAGTAAGCACTCAATTTCATATCAAATATATTTCAGGAAAGTCATCTTGGTGTCGGCGAAAAAAAGTACAATAGCCAAGCACTCGTCTTGATATTGCCAAGATTTATGCGCTGAGTAAATCTGGTGCGCTTTATTTTAAGTAGAATGGAAACTTTCTCTTTATATTTTCAGTACAATTGCATGCAAACACAATTCTTGAAAACAAAATATCTACATCAACTTGAACCTCAGTCACCTTAAAAGTACATGCGACTGTGTAAGACTCATCGAGTTACATAATTGAATGTCTCAATCTCGTTATTACGAGAGATTTAAAATCATGTCAGTTAATCTAATGTTTCTATTTTTACCTATCTCATTATTATACTATAGGTCTAATAACGGTTACGACCGTCATTACATCTACGGCTGTGATGTATTCGTAAGATACGAAACAGCAAATTAATATTGGTATTTTTAAGAAAAAACATTAAGATTACGATTCATGCGTAATGCTTTGTGAAGCCATCTGTAGATTTCGAGCTGATTTTTAAAAGATTAAGCATACAACCATTGACTCACTGTCGTCTATCTAAGCTGTACAAACATTCATAGGCTATTATCCAGGAAAATGCCCCCGAATGCAGACCATCCAATTGCGGTGAAGGTACGTGTCATTATAAACGATCGTCATTCGAAGGGTCGTAATGTTGCTTATCCCTTCGCGGAGCAGCACGCCTGCCCGGCGCAGATAAAACCTCGCAACGCATTAAACACAGCTTATTACGTTTTCCTAACAATTTACATAGCATAACTGGATAATAAGACCCGCTTAACCCTAACCTCAAACTGATATTTTCAATGGGCTAAACAAATATTTCTTTCAAAGTGAAAACAAATAAAATTATTTTTTAATCACTTAGAGTGTTGGAAGTATTTCAAATTTGAATTTCGAATGAGATTTACGGGCTTCGAGCGACGACCCCTCTTTACATAGTCAGTCTCAAGGGTACAACTGCTGTTTGGCAATGTAAGATCCACTGTTAAGCCTGTGATGGCGGACGTGTTTTTATAACCACCATGAGCCTCCTATATATCCGCTTTTTTATAAGAATGAAGGTTGCCTCACTCGATCAAGTGGGAGCGGCCGATTCTCAGGGGATCGAATCTACCGCGCATTCAAATAAAGCCACTGCTCCATTATCTAGACTTTCCGTGCCAGCAAATCATTCCTGACGAAGCGAACGGTCTAAGCGAGCGAAATTACGCTACGCCTGGACACGTTCCTTCAGCAACTGCTGCTAACGTCTACTTTGCCTGCGGAAACTAGGTCCGCCTTGAATAGTATAGTACTGGCGGTACGATACTAACGGAATACTAAAATATATTATTAATACTACCTTCTCATATAAATATATACAGATATACAGTCACGATTATGTTCCATAGTATTCGACACAGACTAAATATTTACGTACAATGCTTAGCGTAGTAAAGGTCGAGAAATGGGGATGTTAAGACTCGCCGGAGGGTGGCGCCGGCGTATTGTGGACTAAAGGTTTACGTGCGATGAGTGATTGATGTTGTTGCATCTCAGAGTAAAGGTTACTACACTAACTCCTGGTCTTGGCGATAAATCGCTACAACATAATTTGTTTGCGACCAAACAATGAGTCCTCAACCTTACCGTCGTAAGACAAATACTGTAGGTTACAGTTTTAAATGAGTTCACGGAAATAAATATGATGATTTCTAAATACAAAAACAATCAAAGTTATGTAATAAATATATTTTTTATTTTATTATGACTTGGAAAGTGAATAAAAGGGTAAGACACGAATAAGTAGTGATAATATTTATGATTCTGACAGTGCTTACGCAAAAATCTAATATTCAAAAAACCCGCTGGCTCTTGCTAGGTTAAGTTTAAGGTAAGTTTAAGGAAAGGTTAGGTTAGGTTAGTCTCAAATAGAAAAAAAACATTTTCATAAGCAATCTAATAATTATTTATTATTTATTTAGTTATTTTATTAATTCTAACACACTACGACTTAAAAGTGCAGATTTTTTCAGTTAATAAAATGTAATATGTGTACCAACTACCAATAGCATGGGTTTTAATTTCCTCTTTTGAAGTAACATATTTACATAAGTATTGCCTTTCGATTCAGCTGAAAACCGTAAATCCTCACTTATGTCATCAACAAAATGGAAAAATAATACAAACGGAATGCCTTGTGTTCGTGAACATTGCAAAAAAATTTAAATAAGTTAAGCGTTATGTTGTTATACGTTAATATCTCATTAAACTTTCTATCTAGAATGTTTGGTGTTTATAAGAACAGAAACGGGTCAGTAGTCACCAGCCTGTCGGCTGTTTTCAAATGCCTTTTAAATTGTACGACGAGGCTTAGGGATGGTTACTTAATGATAACATCTGGCACCGATTGCATAGCGTGTCTTTCGAAACGCGAAAATCGTAAAAATTCGCTCTTGTCCTCAACATCATATTGGAAGTATTATAACCATCGATGTTAATAATATTAAATATGTTATTCCTTACTTAAATATATTTCGGTCGTCGATTATAATATAATTTGAAACTATTCGAAAAATCAAATAAATCTACGAATAAAAATGATAATACGAGATGGGTCGAGATGATAATACGAGTTCAGTAAATTATGAAAGCGCTCATACAAAGTAAGATCACGTGAAAGCGAGGTCAGCATTTCATTCTGCCTTCTTATATTCGCTTCCGGATGCCGCGCGAACGAATTTCCAGTGCAATAGTGCGCGGCACAAAACCAACGTCCACGTGCCCTTTTTGGTACAATCGTATTGCATTGTTCGAGGTGGGCGGACGTCATCGGTTTGTGGAATTCGCCAATTTCCAATGGCCATGAATATCCGCGTCGCGTCGACAATGCTTTATGATATCCGTTAAACGCAATTTTGGCGTATTCGACTAAAGTTTGAATTATTTTTATTACAGTCGCGCGAACTAATTTCAATGCGTTATTCACAAAAAGTTACAGATGATTTACATTTTCATTGTAATCGTTATAGGTTTTTCGGAAATTCACTGTTCGTTGTCTAAAATTTCAATTCAACTCTGTCGGTGAGCATCTGTATATATCATTACGTTTATTCCTTTCCGTGCCTATTCTCAAATTTACAGATGAGAGATTTCGATTTACAGAATTGTGAAAACCGTAGTGATTTTACCTGAAAGCTAAAGCGATTGTCGTAATGCTGTGCTTAAATCCATTTCAGCTTTGCCTTTGATCTGTATCCGGCGCCGAACGAGCGAATGTAGGCTTCAGGTGAGCACAATGAACGTCGATGGGCTTTTACGGAACTTTGTAACCGCCATAAATCAACACTAGTCAGTTAGTATAGCCTGAAATTATTAGTACTGTTACTTTGCAATTTTATACAACCGATGTTAATACGCAATCTTAAGTAGCACTGAAATTTCATTTCTAATTTATCAGCGACTCGTGGTTATTCTTTAAAACTATTGCTAATCTCATCATACCTTAATATGTGCCTTTATGTGTACCCACATTTTGTACAAATAAACATTTTGTCTATGTTATCCCCTTTAGGAGATACACATACTTCAAACACATCCACAGTTTGGTAGATACTCGTATCCATATTGCAAGTCGCCAATTTGCAGTCAAGTGGCATGATAGGCTATGCGTCGTTAACCTGTCATACCAAGCAGTAGAATTTAATGGTCTGTGCCTCCGCTAAATATCATTATTAATAGACGTCGGCAAAATGCCGCTATTGTAGTAGTACTGACGTAACTAGGCCTATAAACGTTATGAAGCGGTTATTGGATCAAATATCTTAACACACCTTTTTAAATGGCAATAAAAACTCCCATAATTTTTCGGTATAGAAATAGTTCTTAATAATAGAAGAATACATATTAGCAAATTTCGTTATCATCATCAATGTAATGTACCAACGTCGCTTTTCCAACCTTTCATTGTTCCACGGTCTTCTCTCATAATGAGAAAGCTTAAGACCATAGCCTATCCATCACGCTAGTCAAGTCCGGGTCGACAGTCCGGTCGAAACTAACGCGTGCGGGCTCCTTCACGATGTTTTCATTCACCGTTTTGTTCATGTTTTTGGGACGCTAAAGGTGTATGACATGTATTTGAAATAAAAGTATCGTGGTCATTGTATAAACTTTAATATCGGTTTTCCAACAGATGTATGTACTCATGTTCCTACATATTAGCCTTCTATGAAAATATCCGTAATGTAATATAGGTATCAAATTTATGTTGTTCTTGAGAAATCGATACGATTCTACATATTTTATAAATAGTCAAATCGTACGTGCGTTTTGTATTTCTTTGTGTACGACGTACATTGTCCAGTTACAAATATGCTACAGTAGCTAAGAAAAATAACAGTTTTCCCGTTTTAAAATTACTGTGTGCGATTCCGTAATTGCTTATAAATTTAAAAATAATGTAGGTGGCGCAAATGAAGCTCTTTTGTGAGCGGAAGGAAGCGGGCCCGCGAATGTTTGTTTGCGGCAAACAATGAGTCTGCGATTTGCGGCGGCGACGTGCGCTTTGTTGATGGAAATCAAAATACTAATGGAATAAACATCCACGTTGGCAATGTGTTTTTAATTTACTTCCTCCTTTAACTTATATTTTCTTCTATATGCTAACATTAAAGTTTAAATTCAATTTTGAAATGCAACATAATATTAATACTCGGAGAAAAAGCCATTGTTCAACTTATTCATATTTGTACGTATAATTATTTTGTTACTTTTAATATTGAATTGAAAATACATACACATATCTGTTACGAGAATAATGAATGATTTTTTTTAAGATTTGCTTTACAAATTATAAAAAACGTAACGTAACATCACGCCTGTAATCCCCGAAGGGATAGGCAGAGGAGTGTAGTATACCCCCACATTTCACCGGTTACGTTTAAGTCCCAAATGGAATAGGTGGTGAGCCTAT
>DWUN01000675.1:0-20646 GCA_018249975.1 Passova gellias
ATGAGAAACACGTAGTATCTTATAATTCAAAATTCATACTGGATTTTATTGCCAACTTAAATCCCGTAATTGTTAGTTTCTGTTGTCATGATCATTCCAGACAAGTACCGGGATGCCAGGCGGCGGCAGCGCGCGTTCCTTACTTCTAACAATTGTCATATCTCCTACTCTACGCTGGTCGCCATTACACAAACAATCCGAAGATGACACTACAAACGTTGACACTATAATAACCACTATTTCGAAATATGTTTACGAGATGCGGCCGTATCTCCCATTATCAAAAATATCTCCTATACTAAAAATATCTGTGCGTGTTTCTTATACTGAATTATTTAGAATGTTAAATGAGTAAAGCGTTCAAAAGTGACGGTATCATAAAGCCTTAATGCATCTAAATTTGAACTGTCCAAAATATCTATTTCATTTGGATGGAGCCGTGATATGAGCGATATAATGTCGACGGAAGGACGATAGCTTTAAACGGCTATCACATTACCTAATAATAATAATTTGCATGCTCGTGTTAGTTTTATTACTCAAATGATTGCTTAAATGATAATCTTCGATTATATTAACAATTCTCGTGTACCGCATATTTCCCTTTCCTCGGAGGCTTCAACGTCACTCGCCAAGACATCTCAATTGAGGGTCCCGTGTAGCGTTGATGGTATTTGCAATGTTCAGCAATTAACTGATGCGTACAAAACATGCGTCGAATCGAATCAAACGAACTATTTATTTGATATGCTACGCTACTTTGAGACGTAAATAGGTGTCGTATTAAAAAATTAAATCCGTTCGAGACAATTAAATGTACAATACTAAAAAAATGCCATTACTAACAACAAGACGATGTTAAAACACACCAATCGTTACATAACACTATAGACGTTTAACGGGACGTCTCGCACGCTCCTACGTACGTACGAAAGACGCGCGTCCTCTAAAAAGTCCAAACATACTGTCTCTAGTTCTACACTTCACAAGGCACGTATCGTTATTTAGGATACGTCGAAAAGTATCCATCTTCCCTAACAAACGTAACAACATCATGTCAACCGTAAACGTTACGACCGATTAAACATCAACAAGTAAACTATGTCAGTTTGTCCACTAATTGCACACTATGGCGATCTTTGGCGTTCACTAACAGTTCAATGTCATTGGATCCGACAAACACAATGTCGTAACAGCGAGGTCTATATGGAGCATTCGTCGCTGTCTCGCGCGTAGTCGTCGTCGTCCTCGTTCTGACCGCGCGGGTTGCTCTTCTTCACTTTAGCGGAGACGACCCCCGTGTTCACTTTGCTGAAGAGACTGCTGCGGTTCAGTCTCGATATCTCCCGCTGGGGGCTGAGCCGCTCGGCGATCGCTTTCTCGTAGTTGTCCGAGATCCTGTTGACGCCGTTGACGGGACTCGTGACGGGCGATTTCGTGGTCGTTTTCACAGGGGACGTTGCAGTCTTTCTCGCGTCGCCGGCCGCGTGGAACAAGGCGCCGCTGGTCGCGGCCGTGTACGAGGGCGGGTCCTTGGCGCGCGCTGCGTTAGGATTCAGCAGTTGCGAATATAGGAAACTGTTGTTGCCAAAACCGGCGTATCTATTGTCCATTTTGCCGTTCACCATCATGAGGCTGACTGGTTTTTCAGGGGGCACGGGCTTCTCCATTTTTCTCTCGAGATTGTTTTTATAGGTGGCGCCCTGCGGTTGGTTCGCCCACCGGTCGTTGCCGATCGAATAAATGGAGCTCAGGTTGACGAAGCCGCCGGATGGCGACGTACCCGCGCCCCCCGCGCGCCCCCCACCACCCTCGCCGCCCGCGCCCACCGCCCCCTCCCGCCCGCGCCCGCACGCCGCGGGCACGCCCTCGCTGAGCGTGGACTCCTCCACGCTGGAGTCTTCGATAACTTCGGTGTTCGTGATCTCATCGAGGTTGGGCGACAAACAGTCCTCGTCCGTTTCATCGTACGAGCTGAAATCGGACATCGCATTATTATCGATTATACGCTTTTATAATGAATGTTAGATATTTATATGCATATTAAGTATATGTACTGAATGCAACATATTTATGAGTCAGTATTTATGTTAGTCGCATCATGCCCGAGTCAAATGCCAATAAATTTCATTATTATTTACAAACAAAAGCCGAGTGTGGATAGACGAATAGAAGGTTCACGTATGCGGGTGAATAAATAATATGTTTCATCAGTAAGGCAGACGATGACCTCGAAGCGAAACCGGCGCGGTCCGACGTGGAATGTTCTCGTACAAGCGTTCGCTGCCGTTTGAGTGGCATTAGGACTTTACATGACATTCGAGTGCAATCATTGTTCACACGTAAAAGCGAGACGACCGCCAGCAAAATGCAAACTCTTGCCCGCAATATGCAAGGTCGTGGTCGAGGATTCTCAAGCTGTCAAGCGGCACCGGGTTTTGATACGATTACTCTCTGTACACGGTGAGTGCAGCAAAATGACACAAGACATACAATGTAATTCACGAACACAGGCTTACCCTAGCATAGCCAGTTCTGTCTTCCTCCCTGATGAAAGAAATAGCAATACATAATGAACGGAAGTCAAAAAGAAGTGATCGTACAAGACGACGTATACAAATACATATGTATAAATATATAACGATAAATAGTACATAAAAAAATTAAGGGATAAAACATAATGAGAAATGAACTGGTATCTAAGTTATTGCATGATGTATACGATTTTTTTTAAAATTTTTTTATATTTGCATTCAGAACATATTGTACACTGAAGTACAATTTAAACTACATATATTAACTCGACGAATTGAGTGTAACGTTCGATTATGTGGCCCCTAATTTCCTCGGATACAGTGGTTTTAGCCTATATATTGCTTAATTTTATTTTAATAATATAATTATAAAGCGCTGGTACGCGGATTGGTCTTAATATACATTTAAATATATTTCTTTTATTTTTACCTCTGTTCGATAAGTTGTTAATAAGAATCTTTAACTAATAAAAATATTTTGGCAAATCAAACAAAATATGTATTATCACTATTCTGTGACTTCATATTCTTTGTGTGGGATTTTAAACACAATCAACGATAAGAGATTTTTATATAGGACAATGAATATAAAGTTACACGAAATTCGATATATTTGTGATAGTAATAAAATGAACACTAGAAGCGTCTACTTGTCTATTGTCAGTCGATCGACCAGTCACTATCTCTGGAATAAACCGTTATTAATTTCGAATTCCATTTTCGAATATTATTTCTACATTTGGATATTGGCTACAGCCACTGTATTCGTTTAAATATGGGACCATTAATGTATTTAATAAACTTATGATCACAATAACAAGAGCGTGCTTGCTTCGCTAAGTCTTAGTGCGAATCTCAAGATGCATCAAAAATGCTTTAATGCTATACATTATCATGTAACTAGCATATCATCTAGTGCGCTTATGAGGGGCCAAGTCTACTTTACCATAGAGAATCGACATTTATTTGGAAAATCTAAACCCGTTCAGTCCACTAGCTCTGCACAACTCATAGAATCGACTAATACACTTCTTTTTCTCTGATTCTTTCATTATTCTATACAATTGCCTGTTTTAATGGGAAAGAAATATGTTATTACCATGTACGTATATACATATAATGAAACAATTCGCTAGCAACATTGTTTGAACTTACATTTGGTCCTGAGCGTCACTGCCGCCCTCTTCTGCCACTAACAACTCATACTCCTCAGCCGCAAATCTATCCCATTCTGACATCTGCAATCAGATTATTCACATTTTTGTTACTGGCATTGACATTATCAATATTTTTTTATCTGTGACTATAACATCAAATTTATAATCGTACGAGAATGCTTTGTTCGAATTTCGAATGCGGAATTACTTCGGATGCCGCTAGCACAAGAATCAGGCAACTTTTTGTTCACTTTTTTTTAGTAATACTAAGGATTTCAGACAGTAAGCAAATATGAATGGCATTTTTATTTAACTATAAAACATTGTATTGTCATAACAACCAAATTTGTCTGCCAAATTTCAGCCCTAGAACTTCAATAAAGTGGGTAAAATATTGGTAGCAAAATTCCAGCACATACATATAATACAAGTGAAGTTATAATAACTGTGGACAATTCCACACACGGCTATCTGATTCCCAATCAGGCAATTGTAACCGTGCTATGGTAACCGGATAGCTAATAAACATACATACATACATACACACGATACAATACATAATATAGTCTTTTTTTTACGACCAGACACTGAACAAATGTGTTCATCACACAAACGATTGTCGCGGGTGGGAATCGAACCCGCGACCTCCGGTTTTGATGTCAGGGTCTGTAACCGCTCGACCACGAGGCCAGTCAAGTTAAATAAAAGCTTTTAAAAAGTCCCCACCTCGGAGTCGGAGTCTCGCTGTGTCGCGAACGGATCGCGCTGCTCGTGGTCCAGATACTTCTCCAAATTGAAGAACGTGTCGAAGAATATCGGCGTCAGTTTGCACCTCTTCAGGTCCGACAGCGTGATCTTACCGTCTTCCGCCGGATGCACCATGTCTAACATCTGAAAAAAGATACATATAAAACAATCGGACATTATATATTTATTTATATCATTTTATTTGGAAATAATCTAATAAAAACACAAGTAAGAACAAATTACTTATGTATTTACAGTAGCAAAATCGGTAAATTATTATCTTATAATTTGGGGCTATCTACAAATCTTTATTACGGCCCAATGCTGGGCACAGTTATCTTCTGTAACTACATGAGATCTGGGAAATAGTTGCAGCAGAGGCTGAGTGCAGTCTTACTAACTCGAACTTATTTAATCAGCTTTTAAAATGGTTTTTTTTTTAAGTATAGCAGCCAGTAAACGCACAAAATTCGTCCTACATCTTCTACTTGTATATACAGCATTGGTGTCTGTCCCTTGAACGAAACAACTTACTTGGCACAGGCAATCGCTGAACGGTAGTGTTTCAATCCCTATTGCCTCCATCCTCTGCATCTGTTCCTCGTAAAAGTATTCCAACTCGTACATAGAAATGTACCCATCGCCATCCAAATCCATGCACCTAGAATAAGAAGAAAAAAATATTGAAGACCTTGTTTTGGGATTAATAGAACTTCATAAAGCAACAAAACTGGAATTGTCTTGTCATCCCTAAGGAACCATATACACGCTTGTACGTAATTAATGAAATAGTAAATTACAATCCATCTCAATACGAGAGTCGACCCGGTCCAGCAGCGAACCAACAAAAGGGTGGAAAAAAAAGTTACAAAAAGTCAACCAAAGACAATAAAATTGTAATATGTAATATATTTCTTTATGGTTATGGAAATATGCATTTTATCATAAAAATATTAATTATAATGCCAAACTTGTTCAGTATAATAAAATTAATAGCACATGTTGCACAGCTGCAACATATAGCAATTATGTCAAAATCAAATATGTCAAGGTCATTACTTTGATAGCTCTATTCAGCTAGATAGTAAAAGCGTGGAGAAATACACAGAATACTTCTATTATCACAATTCCTACACCTATAGGAAACAGGTGGGAGTCGTAATATTGAAAACATTGAGTATTAATTGTACTTATTTATTCTACACGGATTCCACGCGTTAGTTTTAATCGCAAATCTAACTCCTTGTATTTAACATTTCGCCTGTGTTAATTTTTACGTGAAAACACTTATATAACGCGAAATACCAGTTACTATTACATTACACGAACTACAGATACGTATTATGGTGGAGTACATCGTTATAAGTAATGGGCGATGGTAATGACTCTCGTGCACACGCCATATGGAACTTTCTAGAGCTGCGCCGTGCATGCGATGATTTCTCTATGGTGCGATTTAATGTCATAATGCTACAGCTATCGATCACGATGTTGTGTAAAGGTTGACGCTCAATGAACACGTGAGAGATGTCGGGTCGGCAGCAGTTTAATTTTCTTATTATAATATACAAATAAAAGTACGGTATATGTATTAGTTTTGATAATTCTTTACCAAAAATACAATGCAGTATTTAATAACGAGAACAATTGTTTAAGACTTGCATTATTAGCTGAATGTTTATGCATTCATTTACTGTCATACGCACTTGACAACCACAAGTAAAGCGAAAAAAGAAATAAATCATAAAAACACCAGTGTTATTACAATCATAATAATATTTTCTCAAGATTAAATGTTAAATAGTGCATTTTGCGTTTGCATTTGTTTACGACCATCAACCGTTAAATTCAATCATCCGTCTCTTTCGCAGACATACAAAGTTCAAACGTGTGAAAGAGATAACGCTGTATTATTCGTCGATTGTAGACTATGGTAATGTTGTTAAGACAGCCGATGCAGCCTTACCTGTACCAGTACTCGATAGCCGTGGGATGTGTCTTGTCCTCTTCGGCGAGGAGGAACCACACGAACTCTGTGTAGGACATGCGCGGCTCACCGTCCGGCGTCAGTCGGTTCTGGTTGCCCCGCGTCACGCACCCTGACAGCACCCGCTCTATCATGCGACTCGACAGCGCTGAAAAAGGTACGGACATCGCGTTGAAACGAGCTGGCAGCTTTGAAAAGTTTTTGAACAAAAAAAAGATAATAGATCTGTGTTGCCCTAGTTACAAGCTAGGACTAGAAATAGAGCGAATATGCTACTAAGCAGGCATGATACATGTTAGGTAATATTTTTCCATTAGGCAAGATTGGAGGGTTGGCATTGTCTGATAGTATCATCGAACTATTTAAATTAGGAACAGTTTAAATCAGTTTCCCTTCAGGCTTAAGTTTAGTACGCTAGAGTGTGTTAGAGACATAGCAAATATTGTTAAAATGTTCAGTATAGAAAAATTTAGATTAATTAATTCATAAACATCATGGAACAAATAGCTGAAATATCACTGAAATTTAATCGAAAGAGTTTTCTAAGTAATGGTACAAGAAAATACGGTATGGTATAAGGAAATCGCTCTCAAATTGGCGCCTTGGTCTATAAAGAAATTACTTTCCAACTCACCGTGATCGTTATGCCTCGCGAGGTCGTGTTTGTCGATAAATAAGTCATGATCTCTGTCCAATTCCCAAAACTTGCAATAAATAACATAGAAATGCTCGTAACTGAAAATATAAAATATAATAAAATTAGTATTTAACTAAGGTTTTTAAATAAGGTACATAAAATATTAAATATATTTGTGGTTTTCACTTTTTAAATCCTGATGCTAGAATTTATTTCTGTCCACGCAAGCGACGCAAGTTTAGAATACAACTCGCCGTATTAGTACAATGGACTAGTGGAATTACGTGTTAATTACAGAGTCGCGGCAAACTGCTCTAAAAGCTTTAGACGAGGCTGTCGTTTTTGATCCAAATGTAAAAACAAGGATCAACATTTCAACATGTATTTCGAAGCCTGCAAACATTTGCATTTATTATTTACATTTGCCGGACATTCACCTAAGAATCTTACAATTAAAGTTTCACAACTGCCATCTCGATTACTGTACCAGACTACATTAAGTATGTACATCACATAGTTAATGGATTAAGTGGTAAAAATCGTAATTTGGAAAAAATGTTACATTTAACATTTATTTATTTATGTACAAATAAAGCACGTAACGAATACGGAACATATAAAAAACAGGTACTGGTTATTTCCACAAGAAATTTCTTTCGGTTTAGAGCAGTATTTCCCAATGTGGGGCCCACGCCCCACAAGGGGGCAATTTGATGGTTTAGGGGGGCAATTAAAAAATGCCTAAATATATTTCTTAATGGAACAAAACAATTTTTAAAGGTTAAAAATTATGTATGGGGGGCATAAAAATTTTAGAAATTTAAAGATGGGGCATGGCCTAAATAAGGTTGGGAAACACTGGTTTAGAACAAAGGGTCATCGAATTGTGATATATCTAAAAATAATTCCGCTACAGTATGACCTCACCTAAAGTACTGGGTAACTTGATTAATGTCCTCCTCGTCCTCGAGTAATTGAATGACCTGAAGCAGATTGGATCTCCGCAGCTCCGGTATCGATATCCTGCCCGACCACGAGCGGTTCACGCAGTAGAATATCCTGGCTATCACCTGGAAGTAATCAGGAAACAACGTTAGACTCTTCAGTGTAAGTAGAATATAATAAGTACGATAATACAGTCTACGAAGATGCTTCGTATAAATCCTTATGGATTGTTTAAATGTACTTTTATCATTGTATTGATACATTAATTTCGTACTATTTGTAAAGTCAAGAAACACCTTTAATTATATGTCTATTTGAATGCCTCCGTCAAATGCATAGCTTGTGAAATAGAATGCTAAAAGCTTGGAATCTGCGTCTGCAATGGAATGCTAAAATATTACAATCTGGGTCTGCTTTGTTTAGGTTATAATGATCGGTTGTAAAGTTGTCCGAAGGTATAATAGTTATTGTTTACTATTACAAAATATCTCTACACTAACTGCAATTGTCCTTTTCTGACCTAACAGAAATAACAAGATAAGACAGAACGTGATCAATAGCTTCTTACAGTGTGCACGTATCTAGAGTGGAACTCGGTCGCTTCCTTGAGGAAGGAGAGGCCTGGATGTGTGTCAACGACGTCTTGCACCAGCGGCACGAAGTCCTCCGCGGCCAGCGTGTTGCTCTTCCCCCTGGTCAGTATATACACGAATCTGGACGCTTGGTCGTGGCATTGTGACGTCATTCTGGTGATAACATTAAGAATTGAAGGTAAAAATTAAAGTATAAATGAAGAATCGGTTACTTTCACATAACATTCTTACTAAGTAGCAATTTATTTAACGCTAGATTGCCCGAAGCGGTCATTTCGACTGTTTTAAATTTCATTAATTTAAAATTAAAGGAGTCATTTTGACTGGTTAAATGCCTTTAAATGACATATAAAAAGTCATATTACTTTAAGAATTGTATCCTTAATATACTTATTTTTTTTTGTATCTGAAATTATAAAACAGTCAAAATGACTGCTTTGGGCAATTTAGTGTTAATTAAACTTTCTAACGTTATCTTGTATTGACAACCTAATGGAATTAATACTAGCTATTAAGACTTAAACCAGATGCTAGTCAAAGAAAAACCGTTATTTAAGCTAATAACAATTTTTTCCTTAGCTATAATAGCAACAGCAGCGATTGTCTTGTGGTGTGGATTTCAGTCTCGCACTCAGGGGTCTGGGTTCAAATACTGGCACGCGTTTCTAACTTTTAAAATTTGCGCTTTTTATAAACTGCGCTTTTTATAAACTAAAAATTTTATGTCACTCGTTATGACGGTGAACAAAAATTTCGTGAGGACACCTATACAGGAGTTCTCCATAATGATCTCTGAGATGATGTTAAGTCTGCCAATCTGCACTTGGCCAGCAGGAAAGACCTGTCTTCAGTAGGGGATGATATACTGAAAAAAATATGGTGATAATGAAACAATTGGAATAGCTTAATAATCATAACAGCTTCACTTACTCTCTCCAGAAGTCAATGAACTTGTGTCCGTCAACCGGCGCGTGCAGGCTCTGCTGAGTGGCGAGGAACAACGGCATCTTCCAGTACAATGGACATTCGCAGGCCTTCACGATGTGCTTGAAGCTTTCTCTAGGAACCTGGAAAAGAGACACATTTTCAGCAATGACAACAACCAGTTTATATATCATATATGGACTTAATCTCACGACCCAATTATGCCATCTTGACATCTTCCCTACCTACCCTCTTCTTATTCTTCTATATCTTCACATAAGCACTCCCCTCATTCGCTACCCTCTTAGTCCAGAGGGTAGCGAATGGGGAGGGTGACGGGATTGATTCCGATCTGAGATAATATGTAACTAGCAGGTAGCACTAGTAATAGCACTAGTAGGTACTTGTTATTTTTATGTACAGAATTTTATACATAAATACATATTTAGTTACTATAACTACTCAATATATGTATGCTGACCAGTTATCTGCTCGCCTTTCTAAAACATCTTACTTCACACTTTATCATATTGCGTGCAATTGCACTTAATAACATGAAAGCTTATACGGCTAAAAGCCTGGCCTGTAGGTTCCCTAAGGACCATTTCCATGCTTTTCCGAGCTCATGAAATCTTGATACTAGCAGTCACCTATTCAAGAGCTAAGGGCTCGTTCAGAGTTATGAGCGCTTCAGTCTAAATTTCTACAGCCTTGTAGGGCAGCGAAGACGCTTTAAGTGGAACCTTGACATGTCTATATCAATGAGAGTACATTTTTTCTACGTGGTATTTTTTACATTTTGGCATACTCTGAATAACAAAGGCAATAGCGAAATAAAAAAGAGCCCAAACGACATCTTTTGTATTGCCTGAAACTATTTCAAAAGAAAGGCCTATCATATTTAGCTTCGTTGTAAGTTTAATATTTTGTTCACAAATTATATTATCAAAACGTTTTGTCACTGTTTGTTTAAAGTTTCACACCCGAATTTTACGCACTATATTAGGAAAACGAATGTTCGAAGGTGACTGAGTGACTGAACAAAGATAAGATGCAGCTGAAACAGCTGAATGTAGAATCCTGAAATTTGCTAATACATAGTTTCTTTATATAGTGTAAGTGAGCATTAAGAGAGGACTTTTGGAAATTTAACCCCGATCGGAGTAAAATAGAGGTACGAGTAGTAAGGCTAATATAAAAATTCGTCGCTTTGGAAGGTACACTTCCAATTTTACATCAACGGTGTTGGTTAATAAAGAAAGTTACAACAACAACGAAAATAACATATCATCGCACCAGGCACCTAATGTGGTAGGCAGAAAGCGAATAAAAATAAAGAAAATTAATGCATAATTATCGTGTCTTGGAAATCCTATTTCTGCGCTAACAAAAGCTAGAAGGTGCTGTATATAACGCACAATAAATAGCACATAAAGGAATCAGTCACGTCCCTGATCAGAATAAAGAAAGCACGATCGTCGTGTTATGGACGGTAGCTATTTTTTGTACGTGTGACAGCGGTCACGTCTCCCGGGTGGGCCGCTTCCGCTTACGGTATATAGGTTACACTTAGGGTTGCCAGCTTTCACGTATCAGAAATAAAGTATATCTATACTATTATTATAAAAGAGAAAAGATTTGTTCGTGTGTGTGTATGTAACGAATATGCTCAAAAACTACTGGACCGATTTCAAAAATTTCTTTCACCGTTTGAATGCTACATTATCACTGATCAATATAGACTATACTAGCATTTGTCCGCGACTTCGTCCGCGTGGAATACTGTCTATTGAAATAAAAGTACGCAAGTAAATTAAAATACTGCTCTAAGTCTAACGACTTTGACTTCCGCGTGGAATAGTTTCCACGCGGACGAAGTCGCAGGCAAAAGCTAGTTGAATAATAAACTGTGTGTAGTTTTAATAAGTTATATTTGGAGCTTTTCTCGCCGAGCTTAATATCATTAAAATATTCGTAAGCCTTTCTATATAGGTATCATGGCTTCAAATACAAGCGTCGATGAAAACAGTTCTTGAATACTTTTTTATAGTGAAAAATAAACAGTATTAAATGGTGTAATAAAGTATAATAATGTGTTTAAAAGGACGGTTGGCAGCCCTAGCCACACGGGCCATTACTGTCGTGTTAACTTTCAAACAGTCAGTACAAGAGACGCCCGGCTAAATATGCTCTGTTTTATCGTCCCAGATGAGCTCAAATTCCAGATCCTCTGTAACTTCTCCGTACATATCAAAGACCGTTTAAATTAAGTTACATTCGGGGCCCCACATAATGGCGACAAAGATATGTTTTTAGTGAATAAACATAGTGATATCATTTTAGTTCCATGAAATGGGGGTATGGGGGTATGTCGGTGAATTAAATAATTGATAGATTAATTTTTATATACTTTACAATTAATCGATATTTAGCAATACGTATATTTAAAATTAGTATATCAAACTTCAATTAATACATTTATTTCCGTCGGATATGTGGAAATGTTTTTCACTGCCTTGTAAATGATATGTCTCTTTTACTTCAGATTCGCTAGACATGTATGTATGAAGGCCTGTGTGTTAAAAGCACAGAGTATAGTACTCTTAATACTTACACGTATAGATAAAAAAGTTGTTGTAATTATAAATTCCTTTTCTAGACATAAGAATTTTGGGCACATATTTACATGATATATTTCGCTTTAAGCTGTTAAAAAAATGTCTATCTGTATTATTTTATATTTTTGCAGTTTAGTAATTAGGTCTAAATAAAGTATTTATATATGTCGTAATAAGCTTACATGTTTTAATCAATGTCCATGTTTAATTTAGATAAGACAAAAAATAATTATATCCCAAATATTTTGTAAGTACTTTTAAATGTCGAGACATCTTAACGAAATAACCGTGGACCGAGATTGCTTTTAGCAACAAATTATCTATTAGCTATTTGAGATAAAATAAAATACGCTGAAAACGGAGGCTTTTTGCCAAATCCGTGTCTGAACTAGTTGAAATCCGATGTCAGCTCACAAAGTCCACTAAACCGGAACGCCCTTCGTTTTTTTTGTCCCTCTCTGTATTGTCTCCCTAAATGCGTTTTCACTATGTCAGCACGTCAGTCCCTGTCGGAGGTCATCGACCCCGTAAGTAGGTCACGCCGCCTTTACGCGTATTTATAGCCAATAGACAACGACTATGACATACTGGGCGCTAGTAAAGAAAACACCAGTATGTAAACAAGTCCATAGTTGTAACACTATTTTGCCTTTGTGAAGTTTGTTATAGTACTGGACAGCATAATACAATATTGAATTTAAGATTTTTATGAAATTTATTTTCGAAACGTTTTAATCTATTCTCTTATTCGTAGAGAATGTATTATAGTTTGCAATAAGGACATATAATTATTATATTATGAGTTATAATATGAAATTTAAATTAAAATGTAACGAAAATTAAAAACGGTATAATTTTTTTCTTAATATACAGTATAAACAGAAGCTTGCTGTTCTTCCTCCACTATGTAACGTCCCTGTTATGCAACTAGGAACTAACTAATTGCCTTAAGCCAGCCTATAAATACCGGTTAGGAAGTCAACTTTAATAGGGTTAAGTGTTGAACGCGTAGGAAGTCAATAACCATCCATTTTCAAATTGATATTAACTAACAATTTGCTTCAATTCGTTATCGTACGTGTTTTTGAAGTCACGTACCACATTCTAGCGTTCACAATAATGCAACACGAATTAGATTTTTTATAAAAACCGAACAAATTATATTAGAAGATTTTAACAAAAACCGACTTCCAAAAAATTTGTTCTGAATACAAAATATTAGTTAAAAATATTCAATTCAACTCCTCTATTTCTCCTCCCATAGGGGAGAGTAAATTTTTTCTTACGTATTTATTATCGTATCTTACAAATATTTTAAATCAATTATAAGTCCAATAGCAATTTCATCCCTATTTTGTCACCGTTCGAGATGGTAATTTTTTTCCTCAAACATAAAAGGGACGAAATAGATTGTATCCTCCCAAGTACAGAAAGTGTTTTCCTAGAAATAAGCCAGTATTTGACCTCATTCTGGCCTCATGGAAAGTGATGAGTCTACGCATTGTTCCTACGGTGTAGCATGCATGCATTTTTCCAGTACGGTTCCGATATGACTTAAGAATTTCGTAAAAAAAGTAATTTCAAAATAAGTACATATTTATTTATAACTAGCTGACCCGGCAAGCGTTGTTCTGCCATATAAATTATAACAGTATTTCTTTACGATATATTATATATATATAAACCTTCCTCTTCAATCACTCTATCTATTAAAATAAAACCGCATCAAAATCCGTTGCGTAGTTTTAAAGATTTAAGGGAACAAGGAGACATAATGACAGAGAAAGCGACTTTGTTTTATACTATGTAATGATGATGCTTGTATGTATTATATATACCTACATATAAATATACCTTGGCTTTGTTTTCAGTGCCCAAGTAAAAGACCTATAAATATTACCTTTAAAATAAGCGAACAGTTTGAAATGTTTTTCCAGTCAGTAAAGGGATCTCTTTTACCGTTTTTTTTTAAATTATACGTTACTTATGACAGTTTTCATGTAATAATTAAGCAATAGTAAACACCTATTGTAGTTTTACTTCCATCTCTTAAATTTGTACACCGTAAAAGGCAAAATATGGCTCGAACTAATAATCCTGTAACATCTTTATCCCGTAATTGTGCAAATAAACGTTTCAGTCTTTGTTGTTTTTTTGTTCTTTGCTGGACCGGGTCTCCTCTTGTAATGAGAGGGTTTTAGGCCATAGTCCACCACGCTAAGTGCAGATTGGACTTCACACACCTTAGGAAATATACACTTTTAAACATCTCTGCGGTGCGCAGGTTTCTTCACCGTTATAGTGAGGCACATTTAAATCACTAAATAGTATAAAACAAAGTCGCTTCCCGCCGTCTGTCCGTATGTACGCTTGGATCTTTAAAACTACGCAACGGTACTCGATGCGGTTTGTTTTAATAGATAGAGTGATTCAGGAGGAAGGTTTATATGTATAATAACGTCCATTATATAGTGGAGAAATATTGTTATTTTTGAGGTTTCTATAAATGTTCTATAATGTGATTTTGTAAATGATTAAATTTTTTTCGGCCGGGGCGGGACTACGTCGCGGGCAAAAGCTATTAAATAAAAAAAACAAAGTGCCGTCACCGGACGCCTGGCTGACGTGAAACATCGAGATTGTATAAGTAAAATTCGTAAACGACAAGATTACGACAGGAACTAAACAAAGGATAGTGAAAAAATTACATATTATGACGAATTGCTTACAGAAAATGATGAATATTTATTTAATAAACATTTATTTTCATTTAATACAAAAATTCAATATCAATTACAAGTTGCCACAATTGAATTATTATCATCCGTGACTTGTATATATACCCCTGTATAGCGCGAGGAACTGTCGCCACGGCAAGCGTCGCCACGCAAAAAATTCGGTGTACCCGTCTATACATGTTTCACATCAGAAATCTTTATTTCAGTCAACATGGGCCAGAGTTAAAATTTACATATTTAAAATGTTAAAATTATATTTAATTAAGGATAGTTTGAAACTGAAAATTATTTTATAACTCCTGTTGACTGTATAAAGGCAGGGAAAAAAACAATACAGTAGAATGCATACTCGTTTATTTAAAAAAAAAGTACAATAATATAAAAATATTGCAAACAAAAAGTACACAATTATATAAAAAAAAAACTTATTTATCGTTTTTAGCCAGCAACATATCTCCGAAAGCAATACACAGATAACGAATTATTAGATACGAATATTTCATAGATTGTAACTTATTGTTATTGCATTTTTATATTAATAAAACAAAATCTTGGGTAACAACCCATATTCTTAATAACGAATTTATTTAAAACTATGTTAGTCTGAATTAAAATTGTTAAAAAAGAAATACATATGATAGAAAATGCAATGAAGGACCATGTTACTTGTCTTTAACACAACTGCAGAAGACTTGGAACGTTTAAAGATGTTGGATTTGCAGTGGATCTTTACCGAGATACTATTAGTGGGCAAATCTGTCAGATGTTTTATCTCTTGCCTATCGTAATAGGCGACTAAAAGCTGACAGGTTGCCTAACCACTTACCTATAGGCCAGACTTGGGGCTAACTATAACTTTGTTACACATTCAGTCTAAAAAAATGTATAAACATCAACCACACTTATGCCCATGCTGAACTCTGGTTGGTACAAATTCTAAATACCAGTTTCGGGCTATTAGAAATTAGCCAAATATGAAAAATGGCAGTATATGAGAGGGCAGCGAACCATATTTTTTTCGAATATAATCCTTTCGTCTATACTTAGGGAAGGAGGCGGTTCTCCGAAAGTTCTCCTAACCCCCCCTCCCTCCCCAATACCACGATAAGGCATGATATAAGTGCACGACACAAACATAACGAAATATAATAATGTTGTTTTTTAATTTATAAACACAGATGGTTTGCAGGAGCGGCGACAGAGAGTACAAAAATCGTAAAAACTCTAGACGATAGCTACTCTATGCCATTCGTTTGCCGCCATATTTTCGCGCCATTCGAAATACGACTCATCGCTTCAAAGAAAAAAATAGGTCTCGCTCTCTGGCGCTGCTCGCGCAATAGTTTTTGGGTTTTAAATTACTGGTCTCATTTATGATCGAAAAGAATATAATGCACCCAGTACACAGCCATAACATATATGTATGTAGATATAAACCAGCATCGATGCGTAACAACATATTTGTTTTAATCTTATCGTTTCTTGAAATACGCACAATCATAAGACATTAATTGCCACTTTATTACACGCGGCCGTGAAAGAATTTTCATTGTTTATTGTTTAAAGTAATCTCCATCAATTTATCCAGCTTTAGTTAGCCACGGTGACAGTAAGCTCAGAGCATTGATTAGATTAATTTACAATCTAATATCACCAAGCATATCGGGCGTGCAAGGAAAGCGATAAGGCAGTGTATATAAAAAACTTATCAATTATATTATTAGAACATATTGAATGATTGTAAAGATTCTGGACAAGAAATACAAGCGGTATGTCATAAGAAAAGAAAGAAAAAGTTCATTGACCTGACGTGAATATAATAATTGGTTTGTGATAATCTGTGATCACAAACAAACGTAACAGTTCAAAGCATAAACCATAAACACCACCAACTGGCTTTCCGTTCAGAAATTTATAGCGTCCACAATAGTACTGAGTTATTTGACAACAAAAATAAAATTTTTTCGACCCTTTTATTGTTCCAATTAAAATATATGACACGTAAATTGCGTTAACAACCCTGCAAGGATATTGAGATATTCCGAAATACAGCATTTATAACAAAAAAATAATTTAAAATGAATTTTGGTCCGATTTTTTTAATTCGGAACAAAATGCATTAAAAAGTAAAAAATTCCATCGCCCTATTTTCAACTTTAAAGACTATTAGTTTTTTTCTAATGTATGTTGTTTATACTTATTATGTTCCTCGTAAATACATTAATCAATTATGAGGCCAGTTCACAATGTCGTTCCCTATTTTTCACTCTTTCATGATACCAAAAGGGTTACTACAAATTATATGATAGCATCTGTTGCATCAAAGTCGTTATCGGCGCCAGTCAAATTACCCAATTCTATTCATCGTCTGTTTCGCTTACAACTTATCACCGTTTAAGTATTCATCACCGTCCTCATCGTTACCAAAATCAGTTTTATGAAAATAACCAGACGACAGCTCCTTATCGCCGCCCTGGATTTTGACGACAATTTTAAACCTTCGTCCGAATATATAAATGTATCTCTCGAACTCCAATTCCCGGTTGGAACCCGACATGCCGGTAAACTGCGCCAGATGTATTAACTTCGATAGCAATGAGCGTATCAAATCGAAGTATTTACCAACAGACAGAACCTTGTCCGATCCGGGCACCAACTTGTGTTTGAAATAATGGTACACAGCTGATACGATGCTGTGAAACGTGGGTGAAATTGTATCCAATTGTTGCTCGATTTGACCGCGCAGATCCTTAAACGTGTCTTGTATTTCTGTACTGTCGTTGGCAAGGCTCTCGGCGACCTCGTTGGACAACCTTTTGATCCTGTCAAGAGCTGCTTCCTCTCCATCTATCGTGGTCTCGATGTCCGCCTCGTTTTCGTCACCGACCTGCCGGCCTATGTACGTGGTTACGAATTTGACAAGATTGATGAAGTTCTGGAAGGTCGCATCGATGTCGTTGCTATTGAACAGCTTCAAGACAATGGACATGATATTTTTGAAATACCTATCGCCGTATTTACGTATCTTCTTGAGCAACGAATGCAAGGACCTCCTTTGTCCGGGCTGTATGCTTCTGAAGATTGCCACTCCACGTATGCAGATATCCTCCAATGTTGCGGATCCAAATATCTCAAAGAGCAAGTCCCAAACTGACACGATTTTTTCATTGCCTTCGTTGTTTTTCTTTCCGTGATCTTTGGGCGGATCGGGGCCCGCACCGCTCGAAGTACCAGCGTTAGTTTCGGACTCTTTAGTTTTGCCACGACCTTCCATTGTAGACATACTTTGAGATGTATCATCTTTGCTTTGGTTACTTCTGACGATTGGGTGGCTCCAGTTCCTGAACTATCAGTACTGCGGTGTCGACGATATCTTACAAGTTTGACTCCTGGAGGTATATCTCTATACGGTCCAGACCCTGTCAGTGCCTGTGGCGCGTGGACAACTGCTTTAGCGACAGTCGTACGCACTATGTTCTTTCCCTCTTCCTTTATTACTGTTTCGGCTACTTCTTTGACAATATTCTTGCCGACCGATTCACCCAAAGCCCGCACACCAGAATTCACAGCACCGCCTAATCCAATCCCGCTAACTGCATCGCCCGCTATAGTTAACGACAGATTTACTACCGATCCGAAAGAAACGTTATCGCCTACGTCATCTATATCAGCAATTACCCCACTCGGCGTACCCGTGATTCCTGAAACCAATAGGTCAGTGAGCACTCCTCCAGCCATGGCCCCCGCTGCCATTCCCACGGGACCTCCCACGGCGCACACGGCCCCGGTGGCTGCTACCACGCTGGATCTTGTTGCACTGTACATAGCGGCGTTACCTCCCCTTGCATCCAATACAGCATAATGAAGGAGGCCTTTCGCGTGCCCCACCACCGGTACCGAATTTAAAAATGAAAACATATTGCCGTTTCACTTCTCCGATTTGCCTTAGTTTCTTGACACGCTGTATATTCTCTCAGTGCCACCAGGTGTGAGAAGCGGGTACTTTTGGAGCTTCGTTCAGCTGAGTGCTGCCTTCGTCAGAATCAGACTCGTCTGCGTAGTCCTCGATGATGTCGTCCAGGATGGTCACGCTCTCTTGTATATTCCTCTTTTGGACAATATCCCCGAAGTTATCTATAAGATACTGTACCGCTGACCTTTTAACGAGAATGGACGTGTCTAATCTTGTCTTAAACTCGCAAGCGTCCCTTTGTACGTTCACACGCAGTGGTATTACGACTTTTGGCAAAAGCTCCCCGACAGTTCTCTTGTCGTTTGCTGACAAGTTGATGTTTTGTCTAATTATATCGAATATCAGATTGAAAGTTTGCTCAGCTTTAGCGTTGGTGCTTCTGGCCACGTCTGGGTTAAAGTATTTATAATTCTGCAGTTCTTGCATGCACCCGATGAGTGCGCTGATTTTCCCGGACATCCCAAAGGGCGTGTCCTGAAACCAATAATAATAACATGTTGGGATAAATAGAAATAAAAACATGGTCATCTAATCCCGATTATTAATTGGATAAGCAAATAATAATTAATTATTTATTATAATTATTACTAATTAAATGAATTATAATTTCAGATACCTAGCTGTTAGTTTTGTATTCGAAATTATAAAAATTAAATACCTGATTTATGATAATTGAACAGCCGGCAGATATTCTGCCAATGTTTTTGTTCATTCATGCGTGTATGCATGAAGAGAGTGATGAATGTAGACGAAGCGCACCAGGTTTGCGAGGACAGAGATATTTGGCACTCGGTGCGCCCTGCCTAATCCGTTAGGGAAATGGCGTGATGGTATGTATGTTTTTGTTCATAACGCTCATTCACGTAACTTCGGCTAAATGTTTAGTTAGTGTAAATATTTGTGTAAGATGGCGCCGTGTTTACTGCGCTCACAAACTCTGCAGCCGGATATCAAATTCACCACACTTTTACAAATATACAGATAAGTAGTGAAGGAAATCAGTACAACCACTCTTAAAGTCACTGTTACGTTTATTAGCCATATTTCATGTATTTAATTCCATTTTAATTTACATTTCAACTAAATGTGTTTTTAAATTAAATTTTAGTTGTTTGAATTTAATGATACACCAATATTTAAGGTTATTCCAACAATAATTCTGGAAGAATTTATAAGAATTATTTTTTAAAATGTAAGGGTTATAGTTTATTTTGAATTTAGCGGGAAGCTGAGACAAAATATTTACATACACCAATTTTATCTGTAAAAAATCTATTCTTAAAAATTCCCAACTGTACCGGGATAAACAACAAATAATTTAGCCTATCTTAAAAAGTAAAACAAGACAAGTAACTTACGCCATATTGCAGACCCAGTCTTGATTCCAAAATTTATCATTAAATTACAAGAAAATAATTCACAGTAACGCAGTAAGTAAACATAGAGAGATATTTTGAGGAGTACCACAAGGTAGTATTCTGGGACCTCGGCTTTTCCTGATCTATAAAAGATTTTCATAGAGGAATACAACAACCAATTGTACTATTCGTGACGATAATTAAAAATCCAAGCATTTACGATAGCGACATAAATTTGGCGCTCACATCGATCTATTGTGTTGGTAATAATAACTGAAGGATTGACCTCTACGAAACTAATAGGTGTAAAGTCTATTTTCAAAATTTTAAATCTATACTAATAATATAAAGCTGAAGAGTTTGATTGTTTGAACGCGCTAATCTCAGGAGATATTGGTCCGATTTGAAAAATTCTTTCAGTGTTAGATAGCTCAT
>DWUN01000676.1:0-20635 GCA_018249975.1 Passova gellias
GTTCATGGTGTCCATAAAGGTGGTTTTGGTGTGTCGGCCGCAAGTGTCGCGTTGTGGCTACAGTAGAGCGTCGAGCGAGACGCGAACAGACTCGCGGCCTCACGGAAGGTCGACCGCCTCTCCCACCCGCGCCTTGCCCTCACCGCTACGTGGAATTTATGTAATTGCCTTCAATTAAAACGAGAAGAATCTTCAGCGCTCGCTCCGTCAACGTTAAAACGATGACACGTACATGTTTTGGTGCCAGTAGACCTCTGCTGCCGTCTAGGGGAATGGAATACTAATAACACACTGGTTTCTACAATCAATGAGCGTGACAAATATTCCAACTGAAATCTGTTGAGTTTCTAGAAAATAATAGAAGGCTCAATTTTCATCATTCATATTTCATCCGTTATGTTCCCTTATAATAAAACAGAATACAAACCCATACCTACGCTCCAGTGGTTGTTCTTAAATCAATATTGAATTAGTTAAACAGAATAATCAATTTAAATTATACGTAAGATATACATAAATATCTAATGTGTAATTCAATTTGCACGTGTAGTCAACAATTAAACAGCATTTAATGTCAACTAACTACTGCATAACCTCAAAACGATCAACACGAGTGACAAACGAGTCGACACTCGAGTGTTTCATCGTGTCAATTACGTCGTCGAATATTCGCTCGCTACCCACTGCCTACTACGAGTATATCCGCCGCTAAATAACCACATGGACTTAGTAAGGTCACCGGCGAGTGCGTGCCATGAATGGACCGAGCGGGTGATCCCGTCCATTCAACGAGATCCTTCATTCTAGCTTTTGTTCTTACGTAATGCCCTCGATTTTAATACACCTCGCTCATATAGCACAGCGTTACGGTTACATAAATAATTTGGTTATTGTAGTACGCAATGTTTAGGCATAAACGTCATATGTACAATCATGCATAGGTTCATAATTGTATGCAACTTTTACACAAGGCTTTTGGCATCCATCTTTCGCACTGGTAGCACATTTAATACATTAAAGTAAACACAGCTCCCCTATTTGGCATCTTTATAAATAATTAATACAATAGTGAACTTGGTCAGGGTTAGAATTAGGATTTAATCAGTGTTTGCGAAAACGTATAATAATAAAAAAGTTATTTTATTTCCTTATAGTGCTCAAGTTTGCGTATCGTAATTATGACTACGTAATTGTTATCGCTTATTAATGCACAAATTGTAGTACATCATATTTTAAAGAATTTTTTGCGTCTCATTTAGGATATCGAACAATCCGCAAGTGAACAAGGATATGTATTTAAAAACAAATGATTATAAAAGATGTCATTTGTATATAATTATGATTGATACATTTTATTTTAGTTAAAAATATAACTTGTCTTTGGAATAAGGAACACTCTTATCTGCTCACCGGCACGTGTATACAGTTAAACAGAACGGTCTCTACAAATGTAGGAGTGGACTCGGCTAAGCGACCCGGCAATTTGTAATCAATCAGTTCATTATGATATGACTATGTTTTCACATTACAAAGTAAGACATTGCTTACAATTTTATAAATCATAATGTAGATAGCATTATGCTGTTCCGTTTTTAATTAAATCATTATCTTTGAATTACATCATTAGGACCGGTTTTGCAAAACAATGTGTTAAAATGAACTTTCGATGGACTTATGCTCTGGAACTTAGTAATTTATTAATGTCCAACGTTACATGTAAATTATTTTCTGCATTAATATTTTGTAGGAATTATTGAATGTGCTTTAAGTGTGTATGTTGAGTAAAAAACTTAATTAAATCAACCAGTAAATAAAACATCAAAAAAGTCAATCTCAAAAAAAGAATTATGCCAATTTGCCAACCTAACGGATGTTGTTAAATACATTCGCGGGACGTGTGGAAGGATGGCCATTTTATTCAGTTTTTTTTCATATTTCCTGTTTAAAGAAACGCGTTTTGAATATTTTTATTTCTATTACGTCGAAATTTGCGCGAGAAACGAATATGTTGCTGCCGAAATTGGCGACGCGTCGCGTTTTTTATTGCGCTCTTCTAAGAAAGGATATTCGCGATTTCGGGGAACGTATAAAATATTATAAGAAACGCTGTTTAATATGCCACTTACGAGACGTTTTATATGATCTTTTAACATTAGATTATTCAAGTAAATTGTATTTTCACCACTCAAACATACCAGTGACAAGCGTTAATTTATCGTTTTCGGTGTAGGTAACAGACATTTTTGTCTAACGATTCGAGATAAATCCCAGGAATTATTTTAATAATGTAGATATAACGACTCACGACTTACGAATGTTGTTTCCGTTGATAAACTAAGGCGCTTTTCTTAGCAGTAGAACACCGTGTAATTTGACGATCAGTCCGTTAGGAAATATCGCCTGAACTAGAATTGATTAATGAGAATGTTAGCCTAATTGGCCTCTAGATAGATAAGTTGTACAACATAAAAATTAAATTTAAAATAAATAAAAAACAAAACAATAAAAGTGGCCAGTACAAACAGAGTGCGAATGTAACTAAGTTGGCTAACGTACAGATACAGATAGCCGTAACTCTCTCATTCAAGCTTCCTTTATCTGCGGCCGACATCCGGCGTTAGCTCGTACGAGTCCGTTTCGTACTTCGATACGCAACGAACGCAGAACGATTCAACGTTGCGTGTTGTAAATTTAGACAAACAACCATTAAACGAACCACTTATCAGCTCACAAAGCCGCAAAGATAATTCATGTTCAAAACAATAACGTTTATCACTGTTAGGTAAGTAATCGAAATATAACTGTCTTATTTCATAATATTGCTACGTATCGTACACGTTATAGCACTCGATTAACTCCTTCTATAGGTACAAAAGCAATATCTCATCATAACAATGTATTATCGTAATAAATGTAACACGGTAGGTAAATCGTATTCGACTCGAGAAGGAAGTATACAGATAACGTAATATTTTCAGATACCAATCATAAAGATAACATCAAACGGTGCAGAGAAACAGATTTAGGTATTTAAGCAATCTGAATAATTAAGAATAAGCATTATTTCTGATTTCTGTAGTATTGATATAAACTTAAGAGCTAGTCTGTCATTTTGTCTATACTTTCCGCTGTGATTGTCTGGCCCGTTGATGTAGTGTTTAGCGAATCTGGCCGCTAAGCTGATTCTGGGTTCGATTCACACCCAGGACAAATATATCTATGTCGTTAAATATAGTACAATAACTCAATTACTGATAAATAAACTGTGAGCTTCGTCGTGAAAGCGTAGAAATCATCGCAAGAGAACGCTCACTGAACACATGCTCAGCAACGACAGTATCAATGCTGTGACATGTATCTTTGAAGAATATTGTCTAGTTTATCGTGTTTGTCTCTGTTATTTGATGGTGTATTTTTGTATGGATATCTAAATGTGTATAAAAATCGAATAAATAAAGTGCGGGCGAGCGGCCTGGCGGATGGAAAGCGCGCGGTGGCGAATGCTTCCGCCTGCGCCGCACCGCCTCCAGAATAACAAACGGAACCTGATTTCTATCGAGTGGGCCACGTTACCCACTCGCCTCTGACGCTGTATATACCCTGATTTTAGGCTTTTTCAACAGGAACGTTTTTAATATGTGAAACATGTAGCAATAAATAAAATCACTCGCCCGTGACCACTGCTTGCCACTGTATATACTCTGATTTTAGCCTTTTTCAGCAGGGACTTTTTTAATACGTGAGTGATGTAACAATAAATAAGATGGCCAACAATTTCTTAAGCACATTATCATATCGGGATCCATTGATAAATTATACCCACTTTGGTATAAAAAGACTTGGATATATCGACATTGTTAGTCAACGCCCAACACAAACTCTTCGTGGATCGCCTAAGTTGACACTTGGATTATCGGAAAAGCCATCACAAAGGTGGTTTTGTCCATTACAAAAGAAAGGAGAATTTCCTAGTAATCAACTACCAAGAAATAGCCTTCGTACGAAGTGCTCGAGCCTCGGCAACGTTACCTCGAAGCGAGTGCCGTATGTGGTGTCATTTGGAACCCGACAGTGTCGTTTTCACTCGCCGTGCCCGTTTGGGCCAGTAAGCCAGTATGTACCACCATTGTTCTTCCGTATTGGCTTCGCGTTTCCTATTAACTTTTATATGACTATTGTTTCGCTACTCCTAAACTGTATCTGACAAAACAATCGCATTTTTTCAGTACATGTTGTTATTTTTAATACTAATTCCGCAAATATACACAATATGTGTGCGATATTACTATTCCAAACAATCGCGATTAAACAAATATATAATAAAAAAGTTATTTTAAAATTAATCGTTCTTTAACAAAAGTTGAGAGATTGATTCATAAAACAGGGCCCGAAGAAAGAAGTAATCGTAAAAAGTCAATTAATTTTTTTGCAGCGGAAAGAATACCGTTAAAAATGAGCAAAAAATGCACGGATGCGGATACAACATTTTTTAAATCGAAAAAAACCTTTGGCACAAAACCACATGTCGGTTCCAAAGTGTTCCGTAAAAAAATTTTTTCAATGGAATCTTGTAAAGCCGGTAAAAATATCCAGCCAGAGTTTCTTACCATCCTATTTATATTTGGAACAATATCTGTGTTTAGCTAATTCGATTTTGCATGCCACCTGCATCCATGTGAAATATTTAAATCAAGTTTTAGAAGAAACATGAATCAGTGACGGTAAAGTTACATTTTACTAGCTAATAAATAATTGCGAAAAAACAATTAAAAAACATGATTACCTCTATCTATATGTTCTTGTTAAAATATTTATAACATATTGGAAATACTATTATTAATTATAGAAACTATGATTTTCTGAAATCTGCTTGGTGGATAACATTTTGATGTTATTCGAGCAAAAAAATTGGGACTAGTAGGTAGGTACATGTCAAAGTCGGTGATATTCATTTCATTCACTCCTGAGGGTATTCATAACTTATAATGAAAATTTAAGCGAGTGACCGACAGCCGTGCGGTTGCTGGATGCACCTCCACAAAGAAATAAGCATGTTCAGGTAGACATTTTTTTTTATAAAATACCAGCGGAATAATGGGGATTGCACTGTTCATTCACGTTGGTGTTAACTTATGATCTCGACAGCGCCGAATCATGATTCTTATTGTTCTTACGGTTTACGAATATCAAACTCGAACGGAATTAATAATAAATAATCGTTTGTATTTAAACAACCCAAAGTTGTCAACGTTTTAGAATGAGTGGAACTGATAAATTAATAGTGCCAGAAAGCTTTTAGCAACATATCTTTTTGCATATTTGCGTACATTACTGTAGTGTTGGGAATGATTTCATTCATTAATGTCGTTCAATTAATCTTTAACCATGTGTGCTATGGCATTACCTTTTGGTTTATATAGGCTTTTGCTAAAGTGATTATTTTATAGACTTAATTTTCTTTATCGTAATAATTCGTTTATTTTCGTTGACAATATTATGGATATAAAAAACTGCTGAAATCTAGCCAAAAATTTTCTCGTTTATCTATGGATAACTTTTGAACCGATGTCATCTGAGATACCTACTCTAGTTGAGGAGAGTGAGATACATTATATACACAGCCATAATTTTTTTCAAAAAAACCTTTCCGTATTATTTTAAATTGACACACGTAACATAATAAAATTAGTCTATACATATTCGTTTACTGTTATAGGCATACACAGCTGGGGATACATAAAATTCACTCCATCACCCGCTTTAGCTGCTCTGGATTGCTAGAAATACGGCTAGTCAATCTCAAACTGTCTAGAAGGTTCGACAGTGGGGAGCAGCATGGATTGTGTGACCAAAGTCTAAATTTGCAGACTTACAAATATTCTTTGAGTCACATCTTATTTTGTAGCAAGAAATAAGCAATGATATATTTTTTTTAGGAATTAGTGTTGGCAGATTATAATAACGAGCGAGGTCTCGTGTGGCGTAGCGTTATCACTCGTCCTTGACACAGAGACGCCGCGTATATAACGCGCCTTATTGTGGACAACCTTGCGAAATTATGCTCGCGTGTAAATACACCAGTAGACCGCGCCGGTTCCCGATAACGTGCCCCTCTTCGTGCTTTCAACTGAATCGCTGCCAAACGGAACTGCTCTTGGCAGATGAATCTTCGTTCCCTTTATATAAACTTGACAGAGTCGCGGCCTAACGTAACATTGCAACGACGGAGCTAAATAATTGCACCGTCATTTGTTACGTTATGTGAAGTTGATTTATCGTTAAGAGATAAGCAAAGCGTGGGCGCGACCGAGAGTGCAGTTGCAGGACGAAAGTGGGCGGAGTGGTACAACTCTCGCCGACCGGAAACCTGATTCCCGGATGCGGTTGTGCGGGGGGATCTCACCGGAAGCTCGATAAACGAGCACATCCGCTACCGTCGCCCGCGCCGCAAAATTTGGCACCGCGAGCGCTCGCAGCCCGCTTCCGGCCCCCGCCCCCCCGCAACCCGTTCGCCTGCGAAAATAGCGGCCGACCGCTCCGTGTACGCGGTTCATTCAGTATGGCCGCCTTCCATTCATAAAAAGGCGAGGCGCGCGCGGAGAGACGCGCGGCGGCGGGACGCGGGTCTCCGCCGGCCCGCGCCCGCACCCGACGCCAGTGCGGAATGTACCAGCGAACGGAACGGTCGTTTCGTCGGAGCGTAGCGCTAGCGCTCCCGGTTTTCCACTAAAATGTGTATAAGAATAAGTGCAGTGAATCCGCACGAGTTCGGAACGGTCACGAGAATCGTCGTCGTCGAGATCGGGAGTAGAAATCAACGAAGAACTTCACCGAGGAAGTGAGTAGCGGCCATATTGCAGTGATAACCGCGCGGCGGGCGGACGAGAATCGAGGCCGGTGCGTGGGCCGCACCCCGCCCGCGCCAGGTGCCGCTCCGGGTCGCGCCGGTCTCGCGAGCCTTCCCGTGGATTCGCGCGCCCGAAATTCGGTGGTTCCGCCGTATTCCGAGTGTGTGTGCGCGTACCGGCGCGGGCCCGGGCGGCCTCGGTGCGGCACCCGCTGGAGCGCAGTGCAGTGTGTGGGGCCAGTCGGCCCGAGTGCCCTTGTGTAGCGCGTAGCGATGTGCGTAGGAGACGGGTGACCGTGGAACGTCCGCCTCGTAAGTACCACCCGGACGCCGGGCGGGCTCTCGCCCACCGGCTCCGGCCCGCGGCGAAACTTCCAGTCCCGCCGGATCCGACTGGCTAGGGTTTGCGGGTCGCGGACGCGATGAATGTAGTAACCGGTGAATAGCCAGCGAATGGTGCTAGCATGAATGAGGAACGGCGTCGGCGCGGCCGGCAGCGCGCCGCACATGTGAGCGGTCGCAATGACACACCGCAGAATCATCTCACAACGCCATTCACGTCGTAACCGTGGCCGTATCTTATAATTCACGTGATGAAACATTAGGTTAGAAAAGACTGTACGTATTCACGTTTGAGTGAATGCTTCGTAACGATGTAGGTAACTAGTGTTCCACGACAGTTTATTAAATATCCGAAAACGTTCATACGAACGCGTGATCACGTTCAATTGAATATATTATTATAGCAACAGCGAGCGTTTTCAACTATAACGATAACTGAACGCAGATAAAGAATATTTAAAATTTGTAAACAATACGTAGCATATCATTTAACGAATTCTAGGGACTCATTTTTATGAAAATGAAGGAATGAATGAAACGAAACAGCGAATGAATGGGTAGTGTCTCCCCTCCGAGTGCATGTGCAATGTACACCCACACTACCCTGCATCATTTTCTTGAACCTTTATAGATGGCAGCATAAAAATGCATATAGCAGAAACCATGCTAGCAGTCATATGTAAAGCTTACGCTTTACTAATAACATTCCGCATATGTCACTTTCAGATAGATAACAATTTATCGTTACCACAACGGCGTCGAAAAACAATTGGAACGAATTAAAACGAAAATTTAATTTCTCTAATACCGATTAGGTATCTCTAGTCTGAATCTGAAATTATCTGTAAACAAACACAAACTCACGTGTCTAACGAATAGGTATCACATTAGGAACAACTACCTATCCGTTGTATAAACACAGAGGGTAATGAAATATTCTCCACATCAAACAGTTTCACGAGGCCGCGCTACAATTCATTGCAATAGACAATTTAAATAACAAACGATCTCATAAATCCACCAAAAAGCAATAAAAATAATCACGTTTCTTCGAAACCGAAGTGTGGTCGAATTTTCTCTAAATTAATATTCATAACATTCCGTATTAAATGCCAATACAGTCAGTCCATTACATGCGAGATGTCGTATGTTTCCGATTTCTTATCTCCTGTATCTTATCATTGGCTTGTTTGCGAAATAAATATAATTCATCTTGGCCAAACTGGGTACAAGCAATAGTATACGTGCACTGTATACCTACAACTCACTGACTGGAAAACTTTTATTGCCTATTTCTGTATTATTATATGATAAAAACCAAAACACATGTTGTACGAATATCAAATTATTATTTATATCGTGCTTGCATTGTGTCCATAATATGAAATGTTTAATAGTGATGCGTTGATCGTCCGAAATAGCCATTAGAAAAATATTCCGTGTCAATCAGTATGGCATTTTAACTAACCATCAAATCGCGTAACAATATTTATTACGTTCCATTACAACAAAACTCATTATAGCAATAATGGATTAACGATTTATTGACCAAACCTATTTCCATATTGGAATACATAACCCCAAACCTGCTTGAAATGCTAGATTTTTCGAAGTACAGACTGCTATTTTTTATTTTAAAGTCATGAACTACAATAAAATGTTTAATACATTTTATTTATTTTAATACATTTATTTATTTTACGATATGGAGCTCTTCATGAAAGGCGCAAAAAGAGCTCTCCTCCAAACCCGGCAACGTACTGGCGACTCCTCGGATGTTGCAAGTGTACATAGGCGACGGTGACCACATACCATCAGGTGGCCCGTTGGCCCGTTTCCTGGGCTAAATTACATGAAAAAAAAACGTCCATTGAAAATGATTGTATTATTTTACCATATTAATATTAACATTAGCTATCCTCATATTTACTATTCAAATCTGAACCCAAATCTAGTAAATCAGCTTTAATTCGATTTAGTAGATCATGTATCTACCTAAATACCTATACGGACACGGCTATACGTCAAATTCTATAAGATACCATATAATTTATCAGACGTAATCCAAGAAATAATCGACCACGGAGGACTGGCGAGGCATCGATTACGAAATAATCAGAGTGCGAATTATTTGTGATGATCATTCTGAGCAAGTTTTGATGCGGGAGCAATGTGCGTCTGCTATTCACAAATGCTTACAAAAATGATTTAAGCATATTTATTATAGAGTAGCTTTTACACCGTGTAATTATAGCTACCGCGCACGTCAAACGCATGTCAAAATACTGTTTAGTCACATCATACAATTTTATGTATGGCATTTCTATGCATAGCTATGTTTTTACGTAAACAAAAGTAGTTAGTCAAAAATAAATCTTCATCTATATTGATACTCGAACATTGATAGGGAAGGGAGTCGAGATCCATATACATACATGCTCGGTATTAAATAACCAGTAGTGCTTGCCTCTTAAAGACATAACCGTCAGGCCGCGTAATATTTATTATGTAACTACGTAATATTCATTCATTTAAACCAATGCGATAATGGCCACATTCAACTAGATTACATAACATATTGAGCACAATATTAACGATATTGACTCGTACCTACATACATATATTGTATATGTGTACAATTTGAAACAGTAAGGAAACGGTATACAATTATTAACATTAATTAATCGCTGTGACCGAGGTTCGAGCGAACGGGTTGATATATTGGAATATCTAAATGAAATATTTATAAACGTCGCGATGATATAAATGTTCAAATCACGCTACTGCTACGCATTGTTTTTCACATATCGTTATCGGCGCGTTCCGTTTCCGCTTTAGGATGCTATTTAATATACTAGATATACAAAAATGATTAATTAAAAATATTTTTGTTAGAATCCACCGTTATAAAAAAAAGTAAGGAAATACATATTTCGTATCATTGTTTTGTAAACGATGTCATAATGAAAACTTTTGGAAAGGCTTTTAAGACATTTAAATTTGTCGGGTGATCATTTTAGTGTATAACACCACATTATCCAATTTTTATTCTAAAGAATTCGCTGCGCTAAAAGAGTCTGTAGTAGTTAAAAAAATAGTTTAAAAAAATAGTAGGTATCGGTGAAACTCTAGAAAGTTAATTGTTATCAGATGCTCGCTCAGAAACCTCCTTTGAGAATGTTTACGTAACAGTTAAAAATGACTTACAACCTTCTTTATAAGTAGTAAAAGTTTATACCAATAGGAACATATCTGATGTGGGATATTTTTAAACATTATAAATTGCTACTTTGGGGTGTAATTGCTTCCCTTTCATAGTTTCTTTTTTATATTATAATAAAATAAACGAATTGCAAGTATAAAAGGATATAAATACAGATATCTCTACTTTACTTTTCAATTTAGTGTCAAATGTACTGAACAGAATAAGTAGTCAATGATAACTCCAAGTGCATTTTGCTGGCGGAAACGGGTAGGTAATATAAGAAAAAATTTAATATAAATTTTGAGCAATTATAACATATGTATACTATTTGATATTGATTTTGTAAACTTGTTTTTTCGTAATATTTCCCTTCTTTTTGAATACGTAAAGGACCGTGTTAAGTAGACTAGGTTAACAAAGTATAGAAATATACAGATAGAAGTATATATTTTTTCTGGCAAACATTCGTATTAAATCAGAGGAGAGAAATAGTATTGAACTACAAATTGGCATATTCTTTATAAGGCTTGTCTACAGAACCAGTATGTTATGAGACGATTTTTAACGTCAATTGTGAATTGTAGTCGATTTGGATACGAAAATGCGAAGATTGTGAGGATTTATAACATCAATAACCTATTCGTCTATTTGCTATAGTATGATCTAAATGTTATCATAAACATAAGTACCTTCCTGTACATTAAACTATTCCAAAGCGAAACATAGAGCCCTCAGTCATTCTTCGGCAGTCTTTAGCTTTCTTCATTCAGTATCTTGACAACGGCCCTGCGTAGATCTCTGCCACTCTGATGTGTTCGCCGAAATGCAGATTCCATTCTAAAAGCTCCGTCAGTGACCCGGGCTGTCGCACACGTGGCTAGCACAAAAACACTTCAGCGCCCTGTCTCTCAAAGATATGTATAATAACTAAATATATTTCCGGAGCTTATCCGTAAGAGGCATCGATAGCATCATCTTTCTATTCCTTATTATAAATGTCTCAGTTACAATAAATACGTGTTACGCCGAAAATTAATTCTAATTCTATGTGTACTGCTTAGTTATTACACTAGTTAACATATTTTGATTAAACGTAATGCAATGCAAGCTGATCATAGATTTTGATTTTTAATCTTTACAAACTGAACACAGTTAAGTTTAACTGAGAATAATAAGTGGTGACTAAGGGCCTACGCACACTTATTCTTCTATTCTGCGGCGGGACAGTGCTGCACGCGACAAAACAGCGCTGAACTCTATGTACAGCACTCGCATGATAAAACGCACTTGTCATCATTTTATATTCGTTTGTCGCGAAAGCAAAATGGACGCGGAAAGCTGAACGAATGCGTACGTGTCTCCATACAAAATCTATGTTTTCTATGGACATAAACTGAATAAAGCTCAATAAGTGTGCGTAGGCCTTTATTACGATCCGTAAATGCTGTACCACCGTTTTAAGTATTACTATCGGTAGACATTTTTTCTTAAAGTTTCGGTCTGAAAGGTTTATTTACCAGTCGGTTTGTCTTGTGTCTTCACTTTAAATAATATTAGGGATTCTTGCTACACCTGTAAACGTTTGACAAACATTTAAAATCCAGAACTGAATTCATTTACAGTTAATACTTTGTACACTTATATGAAAACGGGTATTGAATTAAGGCTTAAATTACGTATACTCGTAATTTAAGCCAGATTGAGTACCAATCACATTCGATGAGCCAACCGCAGTACATAGCATTTATATAGTTATTTGTTAAAGGTCGTTATATTCTCCAGTCCTTTTGTTACTGCTATTGTTTGTTCTGATGCAGCGTCCTGTATGCTAGTCTGGTTATCTGGAGAAGTGATAGGCTCCAAAGAAAATCCAGATAAGTTTTTATTAGATTAAAATACACACACTTACAAAGTAAGAACATCTGTACCAACCGTATTAAAATAAATCAAAATACTACTTACTTTCTAGTAAGCCTGGGCTGCAAAAAGCTGAACAAATATTTAACGGCTAAACATTTGTTCTTTTAGAAGGCGACAGTTATGCTTTTCGATATTTTACCTAAAGACATTGTTATGACTGTTTTTTTCAAAAGACATTCTGTAGAAAGAAATCTATGTAAATTAGTTTTTTCCGGATGGTATAACCTTGTTTTTTTCGGAAGACATCAATGTAACTTTGTTTACTGTCGGTCAATTTTCAGCTCCGCGTATTATTGCTCCGGTCCAATTCTAAACCTTGATCAAGTTCAATGTTACCACATACTTGGCACTGCGCACTCGTTTTTGTTTACATCGCTCCACCTGGCGTCCAAACATGTTGATTTTTTTTTTTAACGTTAAAAGTAAAACACGGACACATGTACGGGTTACACTCGGTGAATTAGGAACTGAAAAAAACCGCGTAAAATCTCGTAACCCGCGGTAAATAGGATTTGGTGTTCGCAAATATTCGTACTGTTGCTAGTTCAGCAGTGTAGTAACTGTAGTAGCTTGAAACAATAATTTCATCGTAACACGTAATCACTAATAACTATAATAACTATATAGTAAGTAACTATATAGTACTAATAACTAATAACTATAATAGATAACATCATTTATTATCTATCCAATATCCAAAATCAGGCTGTGGTTATGACGATGAAAGTCGGATGCGTGAGCTGTGTCAAAGTGCTCTACTGAAAACTAAGCGTAAAGCTTAAAACACAAAGCCTTGTTCACACGTGTCATAATGTATTATATTATACGAATACATTTCTAGACTTGAATTGTGATGTCTTCCGGACGCTACCACCGAAACTCGAAACAGATTCTTATCAGAACATAAAGACAAAGATCTAGACGTTTATTTGCACAAATATGGGTACCTACATATAAAGATGTTACGGGATTATTAGTATTATATTAACAATTGCAATTTTAACAAATGCTGTTTACAAAAGGATATAAAAATAAATGAAGATATTTTAAAAGCATTGTTGACACGTAACGTTGGTGTTAAATATGTTCGCAGCCAAACGTCGACCGCTTACAAGTAGGTGTCACTTTGATGGATTTACAAAAGACGATCGTCGCTGGTGCGTATGATAATAAAGCAATTAAATAGGTATTTCTTAAAGTAAAAACGGAGATTTCGCAACGAGTGCTATTATTGCCACGTCTTCGAATAAAAGAAGTATAATAATAATATAGGTATTATTTATTATACCTGTTGGTCAGGCGCTCTTTCGATGTGTATATTTCGCAATTTCCCAAGTTCATAATAATATTTTCCCGATCCTACATATCTTATCATATTTTATCATAATAATTAAAACCTAAACACGTAGTCTTATCAGTTGTAAAAATTAAAAAACTATAATAAGTAACTGTACTGTTTCTGATGCGCTGTTTGTCTCCTAATAGTCCTAATATACGCCGTTTTCGAAACTTTGAAAATTGTTTTAAATACTCAATCATATTACATTTCCTATCCCACTTATGTATTTGAATATCACAAAGTTATGGTAGCAATAATATATTTATAATTGACGTGAAACTCTTCCGCGGCGTTTAAATAAATAATTAAGATAAGACAGAACAAATTGAGAATTGAATTAAAGCTATTTCTCGAAACTCTTAAATACGTTGTTGTGGTTACATAATATACATTTTTTTTCTCGTGCATATTAAACGGTTTCTACCGAAACAATCGCGAATTTTGAGAGGTAAACTTTTTTTGTCGAACGGCATAACGAGTATAAACAAAATCAATAAATGAACATTTTAATATAAACCACGCGGTACGTTCTACGAAATTTAAACTGCATGTTTGACAGTTATTTTTCCACATACACACACTGCCCAGTGTTATATAATATTACATTACGTCTAGTGCATTTTATCTCTTATTTGACCTTAAGACATACTACTACTGTTACTTATATTGTATGGTCGTGTTTAACTAAAGATTATGTATTCATTCATTATATTAATAGATAACTTTGATATAGATAGATAAATACAAATCGTGTATGATTATTTAGTAGCAAACGGTAAAGACGTTACTAACGAACGCATTCACTCGTTTGACAGGTGGGGACGATGAGGGAACAGGAAGGCGACGGCCCGGAGAGCCGTTAGCCGGACTCGATGGACGAGTATGGCGGGCCGGCGGCGCCGCCCCGGCCGCCCAAGCCGGCGGTGCGCGTTCACCGCGCGGGAGGCGCGCGCCCGCCCGCCGTGTCGCTGCTACGACCGCGGCCCGAAGCGGAGCGCGAGCACAACCCCTACGTGGAGGCGCCGGGCCGCTCGCCCGCCGTCCCGCACGCGCACGCGCACCGCTCGCACCACAGGCAAGTCACGCAGCCGCTCAAGCCGGTGACGACGCAGCCGGCCGTGCTGTCGAGCAAGCGGCGCCCCGACGCCTCCGCCGCCGACTCGATCTTGTGCGAGACGTGCGGCCGCTGCCGATGCGAGGAGTGCGCGCGGCCTCGGCCGCTGCCGTCGGGCTGGCTGTGCGGCAAGTGCCTGTGCAGCGCGGAGGCGTGCGTGGACTACGCATCGTGCATGTGCTGCGTGAAGGCGCTGTTTTACCACTGCGGGAGCGGCGAGGAGGAAGCGAGCGAGCCGTGCGCATGCGCGCCGCGGCTGGCGTGCGTGGGCGCGTTGGCGCTGCCGTTACCGTGCCTGTGGCTGTACTGGCCGCTGCGCGCGTGCGCGGCGGCGGGCGCGGCCGCGTACGCGCGCTGCCGCCGCTCCGGTTGCCGCTGCCCCGAGCCGCCGCCGCTCTCCAGTATTATCTAGTCCCGCCGCGAGCCGCCGCGCCCCGAAGCGCCGAGCCAGTCGCCGAGCGGCGCGCCCGCGTTGTACAAATATTTATTGGCGAGCGGAGAGCTTCGGACCGCGCGGGGGTGGACTTCAGTGATCGCTGTGCCTGGTCCGAGTGTGTGGTGTGGCGGCGCGGGGCCGGCGGACGTGCGCCCCGCGCTCGCTGAGTGATCGTCTACGAGTACCTTGTAAATATAGTTGCATAGTGTGAATGTACGTGAACGTGTCGTCGAACGCAAAAAGTCTCAAATTTTCTTGAGACCGAAACGTGTCATAAGAAAACGCTAACATTAGTATTTTGGATTTCAAACGAATCCAGAGAAGATTAAGAAATGAGATAAAAGAAACATACATTAAGATGTAGATAATTTACCATTTATTTATTAACTGAATTTGTATTTATTTGTAAATAAAACGACAACATTATATTATATATCGAATGTTTACTATTTAATGCCTCTTTTTTCTGCCTCCAACCACTTAGCGAAATAAAATGATTGCTTTTTAAATTATGAAAAATTATAGGAACGTATGAAGGAGATAATATGATCTATATACTTGATGATGATGCATGTTAAAAAACACTACAGCATCCCGTCAATATCAAAATCGTGATATCGTAATAGATAGTAGATGATAGGAAGATGTAGGTATTAACTTCACAATCTCCGCAAAGTATTTTAGATATTGTAATAAGAAGAAATATATTTTTATGGCATGACTGTGATACATCTTAATAAGGACATAATGCATTATTGTATTAATTCATTATTACGCTCTGTCTATAAATATTGATAATATTCACCGAAGTCGGAAGCGACTAGAATAATTATATGAGTCACGAAGTTTACGTTGAGTGGTTAAAGGCGACTTGCGTTCTCAAGCTTAAGGCTATTAATGCTTTCCATAAGCCGTAAAGCGTACATAAATATTGACGGCGCGGTATCGATGTCGGGCGGAAGTCGCAATGGAATCGCGCACTTCCTCCGCCGCCATCCGGGAAGCAACACTGCTATTTCCTCTAGATATAAAATATTAGCGTTGGAAGCGTTTAGAAATTAAATTTAGACGACGCGTGTTTCTATACAGCAGTGTTGATGATTTCAGAACGAAACTTCGAGATTTTTTCTTTCCCAACTGGCTTAAGTTTTAAAACGGTTTTATAAGTTATTAAAAGTCCACGATACCCGCACGAATTTCGACGTAGGTATATATTATTAATACATTGCATAGTTTAACAATTACGCCACCGAAAACGTTTTGTAGACATGTAGGTACATGCGTGCGTTAATAATATAACTTAAAAGAGATCTCACAATATGATAAACGGAAAAAAAGGACTCTATAAGAGAATTTTATTGAAGCGACTTATTACTTGATTCATTCTCCAACTTTTAATCTTAACGTGATTTAAACTAAGTGAAATAAGTATTAAATTGAGCTACACGGGGAGTGTAGACCGGATCCAGTCCCCCATGCTATTTACTTACACATACTTGTGTGGACCGTTTTAAATTAGGACAACAGATGTGGGCAGGCCGTCAGCTTTGATGGCCGGATGAGCCTGGCGTGATAAAAGCGCATTATTAGTTATTGGGCCCACAAATAGAGGTGTTTTTACTGACAACTTCATGAAATTAGGAGCGAGAGTAATGATAGCTTTTAAATCCTTTTTATATAAATGTATCTTTATATCTAATGGCTTCCGTATTTCGTATAGGAAGACGTTAGAAAATTATTGTTGTCAATGTCCGCCTTTTTATCTTGTACTGTTCATGTTCTAAATATACAGTGTTGAGGTTTTAATTTACATAATTGCAAGTACCTACAATCTTTACGTACGTTTTGACTTAATTAACTTAAGATTAAATAATGCTATTCAACATATACATGTGATAACTATATAAAAACTTAACGTATGCAATAAACTAGGACAGAGTGAGACTACATTATATGTTTTATTTATTTTTTCGATACAAAGAAGCCTAGTGCTATTTTAATTGACCTTGGAATACAGCTATAACTATAATAATAGCCACGCCGAAATCGCGTTCCGCATACAAAAACCTTATTACGTTACTTTTAATGTAATATTTGTAGGAAGTTTTGGCGTATAGCAAAAAATCTCAATACGCTGTTGGGTGTCTAACTTTAACAACGTTTCGGTCATAATGAAAGTCCTTACTCGTTACATCCCAGTCTAAATGGATAATAATGTATTTTAATTATGTACATATGTATATCGAGAGTTTTTGGTGAATATAAAAGTTACGTCGATGTGTCATCCCTCGTAACTCTACAATGTGTTAGTGCTTTGAAATTGTTCCCGATATATTTAGTTTCTGCTGTATCAAGCGACATAATACACCGGCTGCTATTTATTCTTCGCGTTCGTATGCGCATCGCATCGAGAATTTTAATGCTCTAACTTTATCTGCAACTACATACTCGTACAGTATAAGGTTCTCGAATTTTAACCTTAATGTGAATGGACGTTTGATTCTACATACACACAAACATACATAACATCACATCAGGCCCCTAACGGGGTAGGCAAAAAGCACCGAGTGCCAAATATCTCTGTCCGTACAAACCTGACGCGCTTCGTCTACATTCATCACTCTCGTTGTGCATACACGCCGGTTTCGGAGACTCTTGACTCCTCTTGAGTTGACATTTGATTCTGTTTATTAAAAAAACAATATTTTATGTTAACTGACTGGTTGACTTTGATGACTAAATTTAAAAAAATGGTATCCCGTATACTTATTATAAGAGACGCTGAGGTGCGTATCTCGACCCGTGGCTTACACAAGATCAGTCATGTCAATGCAAGTTTGATTTGTGATCCGATCCATTTATGGGGCGTCGTGGCGCTTGTATTCATAAACATGCTATTTCACTGTCAAATATCGCTATTTATCGATCGCATTCCTTGACCTATGCCCTGAGATGCATGATGCAGTGGCAGTTTGATTGTTCGATGTGCAGTGAATAATAGTCTAGCTAGCCCGAAGTGCTATTTTCATACGAAACTATTGCAACTGTTTTGTTTTTTCTTGCTTACATACACGGTTGTAAATATGTACGACCAATACTATATAAGTGTTAGTCGAAATAAAGTAATAAGTTAAGTACAATAAATTCTTAAGTGAAATATTTTGAATTTTTTTAAAACGCTTTTTTTAAATATCAGTTTTATATGACTCGTAGTAGTGCAAAGACCTGGAGACCGCTTGGCGACATGACTGACAGCATTAAACAAGTATTTGGCCAGCGTGACGTCACTGGGTCCCGAGGAGATACGGAATAATTTCAATCTCCGGCCTATCTATAGTCGTTACTACATTAATATTCATACCCACTCACGATGTCACATTAGTTGAACTAGAAGTTGACCCCATGACTCGCGAGTCATTAGTCACGTAATCGGAAACTATTAATAGCATTGGTCAAAGGATGTTTGTTAGAAATTTCGCGAACGTTTTCAACTTGCCCATCAATGGATCAGCAAAGTTACCTATTAAAGTGTCAAACGGTTTTCTACCAGTTCTATAAAGTACGATGTAAGTCAAATTTTATATAAAATTATAACTTTGTAGGTTCATATTCGCATCAAAACAAGAAGAGACTTCATTATTGTGTATCGAAGCGATCTAAATAAGGCAACGGATCTAATACTTTAAATATCATTAGTTTCCATTAATAAACTGCCTCGTTGGTCGTGCGGTTGCTAGCGCGACTGCCGATCGGGAGGTCTTGGGTTCAAATCCCGGGTTGGGTACTGCTGGATTTTTCTAATTTAGAATTTCTAGTAGTAAATCAGGGTCTGGATGTGTGACCGGTGCATGGCAATAGGCTCACCACCTATTCCATTTGGGACTTAAACGTAACTGGTGAAATCTGGGGGTGTATTACACTCCTCTGCCTACCCCTTCGGGGATTACAGGCGTGACGTTACGTATTCCATTAATAAAAATGGTTTGGTAAGTTAGGCCTCCGGCGTCGTCGGTTCGGACGCAGCGCGCAGCACTGGGTGCAGCGGCGCAGTCGCAGGCACCGATAAGGCGCGGGTCACCGCGCAGGAAGCGGCGGGGACTTCAAACGAGCCTCTGCCGAATGCTCAGATAACGCCAGTTGAGCAATCGCTGCCTGCCTACTTGCGGTTGCTAACCTATCTCAAGACCGCAATTAAACGCCGATTACGAAGTGTGTACGAGTGTGTGATCGCCCGCGGGCCAAAGGTTACGATATGTCACACTTGAACATATTATTTTGACATTAACGAAATAAAACACGACCCATTGGTGTTCAAATGCTAATACCTACTTAAAACGTAGATAACCGTTATGCCTATACGCCGTTATGTTACACTTATAGCCTATAGCTTTTGAGAAATTACACTATCGGACGTTACATATAAACGTAGGAATCTAATGTAATTGTGAAATGGAATAAGTTTTCATTAATAAATTAAATTTATGGCGCAATAAATTAATGCGTTATTGAAAGATAAGGTACAATACTATTAACGCCTCTGATAGATCATTTTATATGATTAATACGTGTTCGATTCATCTCTTGAACGGGAATTGTTTTGAATCGAATAGTCAATAGGCGCACCGGAATACATATGAAATGATATGGGTACCTGTCGTTTTATCGATGGGGATTGATGGTGAATACTAGGATATTCGACTCCTACTAAAGATTCCTGACGTCAAGCAGGCACATAAACTGTGTCCGCTCAACGAAACCATAAATCGATTCATTCATACGACTTTCTGCTTCATCAATCAATCGTCTATAAATAAAAGATGGAGACGCCGCACGAGTGGACCGGCTTCCTCTCCGACGTCTGACGTCATTCACAATGCCTGAAGTGTTTTTTTCTTGTTAGTGAATATTAGATACGTATTCTACAGAAAAATTACGCTATACTGGATTCATAAATATGAAACACGCTCAGCTACGGCGGACGATAGAATAAAATCGAGTAATAAGCAACCTTATAAAAAGGTGCTTTATCTTGTCAGTTGAATGCGCGAACAGGTTGAAAATAAGTTGGTCTAAACCTACGCGGTATCTATATTGTGTTAATTTTTCTAGCAGAGCTGACGTAAATTCTTTTAAAAATACTTAGGTGTCAACGCAATCAAATATTTTAATGAAGAAATAGTACAATACATGTGGAAATTAAAAGTTCGTATTAAAATTATGTGGCAAATAAACATGTTCCAGCAGTGAAAAAGGAAAAAGATTAATAAAAAAATATTTAATCGTTTCGTTTGATTTATTGTAATATTACTATATTACATTTCACGAATTACTATTCGTAACCATTTCCATTTGGGAATTAAACGTAACTGGTGAAATGTGGGGGTGTACTACACTCCTCTGCCTACCCCTTCGGGGATTACAGGCGTGATGTT
>DWUN01000677.1:0-20626 GCA_018249975.1 Passova gellias
ACATCCATTATATCAGTAGAGAAATACAGTTATTTTTGAGATTTCTAATGTGATGTCGTAAATAATTACATTTTTTGCGGCGGAGGCGGTACGAAGTCGCGGGCAAAAGCTAGCTTAAAAATATTATATTTGTTAAGAGTTAAGAAAAATTTTGATTAATATTTCTGGTTGCGATATATTATTCAATGCGGAAATCCGTTACCATAGCTAGATCCACGTGTGCGTGCAATACCGATATAGGTGAGCGTACTTTACAGGAACCGTCCCGTTGCGGTGAATCAACGTGTGACGAGCACGCAGCGTGCGCCCGCGCAACCATTGTTATGATTCACGTAAACCGCTTGTTTGCACGGATGTGAAATCCGTAATTACACTTTTTAATTAACCGAAGCAACTAGAGCGGGGATCGAACAGCGGTGTTAGGCGAATAGAAAGTGATGCATGACTTTTCTAGTTCCCCTAACGGCGTGCATAGAGCTGTGTAATGTTGTAATATTTTGCATGATTTGAAATACTACTCGCGGTTCTGCTACGCGAGAGTTGGGCAGAACAAAATATGCAAGCCTCTCAGTTTGCTTTCTTAGATTTGGCTGTTCCAACTAGAATTTATGATTGGTAAAATACACTCACAAAATTTTAGAAACCTTCAGTTCTATTTACCATTTGTTTACATGTTTATGGTAGGGAAGTATCTTCTAAAGGACTAAACAAATATTTGTAATCATCTGTACAATACTAAACTGTAATAAAAGTTGAGAATAATTGTGAGTTATTAGCTTACCTCTAGTAGAGTGACACAAATGATGAATAGCGGAGGGGGGCAGCAGGTGTACCGTTCCTGGTAGTACTTGCGCTCCCGCTCCTCGGGGAGAACCTCCATCGCCACTAAGTGAACCATCCTGCAAACAAATATTCTTGTTTAATTTATTTATTAACATCATATTATATGTAATACACAGGCATTAAACATTACATTAAATTTATGAAGATATTAAAACTAGCGAATAGGTCAAGATCGGGTCGCTGAGTGAATAACCTGTTGATAATTACCAATGTATATCTCAAAAAAAAAGGTAATATGTATTTTATTTCTAATTTTAATCCAACGCGCTACATATTATTCCTGTAGATTCAGGCAAGGAACAAACATGTTACATGCTACACAGGAACGTATGTAATTATAATTTAATGCTATTGAAATCAAATGGTAATTTTTCAGCATATTATTATTTATCATTGCCTAGACAAAGAGAAATTAATACGTATAAATACCTATAAATAAGACGCAAATGTTCTATACATTGTCATAGTACATATCTACATTTGACAGCTCCAAATATTGCATAAATTCAGCGTAACCAGCCGATTCGCAATATCCTTAGGTTATTCCAAATGCATAGTTACTCAAAGCGTCGGAAGTGCTAGACACGATTTTTACGCGGCTTAGCGAAATATGTACCGGCAACAAGATTATTTCTTGTAGAAACGTGCGTAACTAATGCTCAACTTACTTTCACGTTAATCTTGCATTCGGTTTATTGAAGCAAACTCATAGCAATTTTATTGTTTGAAAGCACACTATATGTCAATGTGACACGACATGTGAATATAAAAAGTATTTTTCCCGACGTCAATCTGAGACAACGGTTCACCTAATACAATAAATCGGCAACGAATAAATACACTTATAATTTGGTTAAATTTAATTTTGTACCGTAAATGTGTTTGATTACATTGCACTGAAATTTTATGTACCAAACATCGTAAAGGGAGTTTACAGAGTGACGTGCGGAGTCACGGGGTCATCATTTTATTTTTGCTGACTGTTTTGTGTTCGACATATTAAAAAGAAAAATTAAATATCATTAACATATACCAATAAAATGAAAAACATGTTTAATATTCCAATATATTTACCTACATGATGCGTGTGTATTAGTTTATTAAATCCCAAGGGATATATTTATTTGTTCATTAGGCGAAATGGCCGCAATGACTCGTTGGTTTCGATCCATAATCTATTGGAATATCTATATATTATATTATATTATATTATATTATAATATGTATTATGAACAATAATGAGTGGATATCGTATATCCTAGACTTAAGTAATTCCTTTGAACTCTCGATAGATATGAACTTTGAATAAGAGTGTCATAGAGAAGTACATTCTTGTAGAGTGATAATATGTATAAATATGAAGAGAGCGATGAATATAGAAGAAAGCCGTTTGGTTTGTAAGATGTTTGGCACTCAGTGCTTTCTACCTACCACGCTAGGTCCCTAGCGTGATGGTATAGTAATAATATACAAGAAAAAACCATGTACTTACATGTAATTACATAGTAATATTAATCGTTATAAATATATATTTAGGTACTGTTTGATACCTATTTTGCAAACAGCCAGAGATTCATTCCACCACGATCATTGTCGAAACCGTTGCATAGAATTAAAATTTTACATAATTATCTTACATACAACATGAAAGTCAGTGTTGGATGTTGCGATAATACGTGTAAACTCGAGTCTGATCTGATTACTCCAATAGGTTGCCCCACCTACGGAGGTCACGAGGTAATCCAGTTACTCGGGTTATCAAATAAACGTATCATAAATGTCCTTTGGTATCTTGGGAACTCGCAATTATTTTCTTCATTCTTGCCCCTTTATATAACGAAGCTGTTCTGTTTTGACATTTTAAACTATCTCAAGTATTTGATATAACAAAGCATGCCGTATTGTTAAGTAGCAGAGGTGGGTCCACTGGTGTTGATTTCATACCTCGCATTCCAAATTTGAACAGACTATTCTACCAACCGTCATATTAATATATTTTGCTTAAAAATCACGCGATGTCGATATTTAGACGAATTACCTGGCAAAGAACGTAGGGTCCTCGAGTAGCAGATGGAAATCGTTCTCGGAGCTGATTTCGCGGTCTCGCTGGTGCACCGCGCATCTATAGCTGCGTGTCCGCTTGCCGCTCATCTGCAACAACAACAATACATTAGCATACAATCGTATGTAAGTATAACACATTATTAGTATGAGCGCGAATTCAATATACGAATTGGTATAAATAATGTTTTTAATAGATGACAATGATATTATAGTGGTGTAGAAGTAATATTTTAGAAATCCGCAAAATGTATTATATAAATATAATATACCAAGGATTTGGTTTCGATAATCAGATAGAAAATTATTCAAATCAAACTTTTATAATGCTGGCGCTATACAGTGGCTGTTGTTGTCCCAATTCAATAAAATTAAAAAAATCGTAGGCGTAAAGTTCCTTGTTATATAAAGAAAACCTAGTGTTTTCACAACCGAGTAGTTTCAGTCAACTCTATCGGTCTTATATAATTGTATTGACGTCATAGGCCTCAATGGTAGGTCCAAGGTAAATAGCGCAGTTAAAGTCTATTACAATAAATCTAATGGAAAATTATACGTCGCAATAGAATATAGAACAATTTATTATCAGCTATCGTCAGTGATAGTTATTAAAGCTCATTCGCATATTTGAGTAATAACAAATAAATTCGTTCATCAATTAATAGCAGTCAATCAACTCCAGGGTCTGTTTCGATTTTAAGAAGACATCCGTACATAACTTTTTATTCCATATTTAATATATAACAGTTTAGAAGAATAACTACCCCATTAGTTAGTGACGCTATTCGAGAGGTTGGTTAATAGTAATTCAGTTAACTGTGCGGCGCCGTCCGTGCCGCTGGCTAGTTTCCAATGTCCATCGACCCCGACAAACCCACCCCCAAAATACGCATTCATTGGTCAGGTGCTTTCACGCAATTAGTCAACTGAATTTCTTAGAATTTTTAGTACGTAATTTTGACGGCGGCTATAGTTTAGATGAAATGACATTGAGACCTTTGAAAGTAACTAGGTACTTGAATAAGGAAGAAGGTATGATTTAATAATGTAGCGAACGAGATCGAAAAAACTTACACAGATTACAGAGATAGATTTGTTTAATTTATCAGTCGAGGTCTTGGTCAAAAGCTTGACTATATTGATAATAAAAAATTTTTGTTAGAAACTAATAAACGATAATATTATTATTGCATTACAATATTATGTTAATGCTTGCTTATTATATAGCAGCAGACGTAGGATGATTTTTCAAAAATATTAATATTAATTGAATATCCTTTAAATTCGCCTTCGTATCATTTGAATACTTTTTCTACATTAATGATCACAGTATATCAATAAAGCCTACAAATTAAATCGTAACTTAAGTAAGGCAAATCTTAAGTAACGATAGGCGTTTACGATAGCACAAAAACTTAGTAGATACTTATCTATACTAATAATATAAAGCTGAAGAGTTTGTTTGATCGTTTGAACGCGCTAATCTCAAGAAATATTGGTCCGATTTGAAAAATTCTTTCAGTGTTGGACAGCTCATTTATCGAGGAAGGCTTTAGGCTATATGAATAGAAAGATAGAAAGAACGCTAAGATGAATAGAAAAGGAGCAGCAATAAAAAATAAATTTCTATGGCAGAACAACGTTTGCCAGGTCATCTAGTTACATATATTAGAAGTATATTACTTCTAATATCTAGGGTAAAGACTAGTGGCAAAACTGCAATGAATGTCTGTTATGTTTAATATGGTTCGGTTGGTATTTTTATGTTAGAGTTATAAAAAATTATAGCTATATTTGCAAGTTAGCGCCGCCGGGGGATTTGTGTCGCGGCGGAGTCGCGGCGGCTGGCTCGCGGCCAATGACTATCGACCCCGCCGCCACCCCTAAATCAGTGCCGTGGTCAATCTTTTTAGGTTACTTTTTAAATATGGTAAAGGCGAAAACAATCGTTGTGCTTTTGTATTCGATCACAAAGTTATCCCTTACGCTGAAATGATTACTGTATGTACAAGAAGTAAGAGTTTGCCCTATTTCTAATATCATTTATTATTAGAAATGTCGAAATGTTCATTAGAGCATACATGATTTTAAGGTGTCCCTTGTTTATAGCTTGCTTAAGATTTTCTTCTATCCTTGGCCTTCTAAAAATGGTGTCCTTCATTTACCTTACAAAACGTATAATTTAATGCAACACATTTTATGAATGAGTAAAACAACTGTTTGAAATGCTCAATGATGTAATGTGTGATGTTATGGTGAGGGTTGTGGGCAGAGTGAGAGGCTATAACCGTGGGTGAACGACTGCAGAACTACTATGAAACGACTTACTCAATTTGAATCGCATCGGTGTTTTAATAAGCTATTCTGATAGACAAGATTTTTTGTAAATATTGTTAATTCGATGCTCGTCAATAAAATATTTAAATAGACAAATTTCAATAGTGATATGTGTTGGACTATGACAGGTTTGTAGTCAGAGTGAGAGGCGGAGATAGTGGGTGGCGCGTCGGTGAACGACTGTACCACTAGAGATGTACGAAACGAACTAATCAATGTGAATCAAAACAATCATTCGATATAGACATCGAAGATATAAGTAGATCTACTCCATAGCAGTATTACAACGACCTAGTGGTGTGTTATGAAAGGGCTGTGGGCAGTGAGCGGCGCTAGTGGGTGGCGCGACTCGTCTAGTAGATGTCAGAAACGTTATAAATGATCGCTATGTACGTTAGTGAAATTACCAAATAAATCATTCAAATCTCCATTAAACGACAATAAAGACCACCATTTAGAAACTTTTCAGCCCAGCATTAATATAGTAAACTTGGAAATGATATAACTTGGCTGAATTATTGCACCGTTTTATTGTTTTAATTAAAATGGTTTCCGATTCTTAAATATGAAAAGAGAGTGTATGGTTAATACAATTATTTTATTCGATTTCCAACACAAAGGCAAAAACAAAATGTTTATTTGATACAAATATGCGGTTTTAAAACAACCATAGCAAACGCGCAAGTTTAGTGCTCATTACGATTTATTCGTTGATTCGTATTAAATGATTATCGGCACGAGTCCATCCCTTCTCGAGCCGCGATCCACCAGACAACCGCATTGTCTCCGCAGTCGTTCAACTCGGATTCCCACGAGATGCGAACTGTCCAATGCCAAAACCCAAATAGCCTAGACGCCCGGCAGACTCCGCTAAATCTGGCCGCCGATATCCGCGACTCATTTAGAAAGCAACGTGTACGACAAGTGCCGACATCGGAGCGGTCGATCGCGAAACAATTTATTGTACATCTACTGTAACAAGTGCACATGTCAAATTAGTAAATTAATTGTACGTAATTGTTTTTCCAAACATTTTTACCTTAATTTTCAACTTCGAAATATTAAAGTAAAAGTAAATGCTTACAATTGTTATGTTCGAATAGTTTTTTAAATGTGATTTTTGTTTAATTAGTACGACGATGAGTGTTAATGGGGTAGATCGATGAAATAACTCGAATGCAAATGTTTTCTTTATTGCCAAAATTTTACAGCAAATATTATAAATATATAATATATAAGTGATTTTACAGGGAATTTTTCCATTTTGTAAATTGTAATAACGATTCTTAGCCGATCTTCATTCGGGTTAGTTCAAAGTAGATCGATCGATCGACAGTAACTTCAAGCGCGATGACACAAATTGTATTCGCCGGATTTTGGACAGTGGAGAGGTAGCATCAAATAAACTTTCATGAATGTAATGCCCAGTAGGATTTATTAATTTTGATACTTTAAAGTGTAATTTGTTTTGTGATATAAAAATAAATAGTTTAGGGAAAATATAATTTTCTAATATCAGTTGACGTAAAGGTTAATTGATGGTGGATCATTGTAATAGAGTGCGTTTCCGTAGTTGCACAGGTCGGGCGTCAGTGGGCGCCAGTGGGTGCGGTGGGCCGGCGTGGGCGCCGCGTGACTCACGCCGACATCCGACACGTCCGATACGTATCCGGAACCACTAACTAGGCACTATTGCCATCGCCCGTCGAGCGAGCGCGCGAGCCTACGCGACGCACTACACATTTCAATAGTCCACATTATTATTCATGATTTATCTATTTATTATATGCGCAACGGCCTCAATTCAATCATATCGATAATTTTTTCATGCTTTTGTTTTAAATATTAAGTCATCTAAAATCCGAACACGATGTATGCTTGCTCAGGGAATGTGAATAAGGATGTTAAGTATGTACCGATATTATTCATTCCTGTCGGAAACATGAATAATATCATCCTTATAAAGTATTCAATCGAATTTAATACAGACTCTATTTTGGAGATTTGGAATCGAAATATCATTTTAAATATTGCTTTGCAATTTATACATATTAATATTAAAGTTTAACTACAGTTATTACCTTATTACATTCTTCTGTTTCGGGAAAAACACTGATTAATCTTTTGCTGTGAAACAATGACTTTTAACGACAACGTTTTAGTAGGATTGTATGTTAATGTTAAAATTGTTATAGGTATTAATGTAAGATTTGGTGTAGCGAAGTGATGTGCTAGGCACGTGAACGCTGGGAGCGTTCCCACGCGCCCACCTCCGCACCATTATGTTCTAATCTCTTCAAGTCTCTTTGCATTATTACGATGCCGTGAAAGTACGCCATACGTTTTGCAAGGGGGAAGTAAATGTACTGTGGAATTCGTGCATTCATCTTCCATTTATGTATATATCAGTAGAAAATCAAATATTACAACAAGATTTATTATACACGCAATAGGATTGATAAATCAAAATGTTTGTTGTATAACTTTAAATATTTTATTATATTTGATGCTATATCAAATATAATATGTAAGGCTAAGGTTAAATATTATTTATAATGTCTGTTATTTTAAATGTATCGTGAATGTATGTCAGGTCTTCCCAGGTGGCACGTGCTACTGCTTGTCTTGACAAGTTCGTGCAAGCAACCTTCAAAGTCTGTTCTGTATCGATGTGAATATAAATATCTGTTGAGAATGCTAGATAGTTTATGTATTAATTTATGCAAATATCTTGTATACTAAACAATAGAAATTTTAAAAATATAACCATTTGCTTTGTGTGGGAAATAGTTATATAGTTACCTACTTTAAAATTAGAAAGCGCTAGACGTCATTCTGCGGCGCTGGAAAAATTTAATAAATTTTAATTCTTCAATCCATAGATAACGCAGACATTTTATGTTCATTTTTACCTTTGAGTAAAAATCCGATAGTGAGCGAGATCATATCAATAGTGTCGTACCGTGAAGTTAATAGCGTTTGATCCACATAAAAAATGGAGCATAAATAAGTCTGGGTTTCCCAGGCGATTACGTACGCTCGTGATTTTAGGTGAAAAGAATTAACTATTTGTGTCGATATCGGACCGAAAGCTTTTCAATCGATTTCATGAATTCGTCACTCCGATTATAACTAACACAAAAGTCAGATTTTCGCCTTTTCTTTTCCTAACAATTTTAGAAGGGGTTAAGGATACGCTTTTATAATACATAAGAAATATTTCAATTATTTAAGTGATGTATTATTTGACACATTAATGTAATAATTGTGTGTTGAAAATTATAAACTGCGAGTACATCAATGAAATAATTGATTTACTTTTGCATGATATTATAATTTGGATGACAAAGGGATTGTCGTAATTCTGCAGTCTGTATTATTTTAAATAAATATAATTAATTTCACTACTTCTTCAACAGAACAAAGCTACGATAAAAAAACAAAACAAAAAATTCAATAGATTGTCAAAGACGGACTGAAGGTTTTTCGAAAATAATTCATTGATTTGTTTAATAAATTTAAATAAACATATTGGCAATACTTTTTATTATTTGTAAAAGGGAAGGCCTTTGCCCGTCAGTGGGACACGATTAGGTTAAGAAAAGATAGCCACATAATAAGTCACGTCATGTTTTTAGAGTTAAAAATATTTTTATGTGTTTACATAATATATTTATTTACCTATCCTCATCAGGTATAAGGTTATAGATAAGCAGTCAGGAGCTTCATATATTATGGATTAGTAAAAGTTACAAATTCAATTATTAAGATTGATAAATATGTATATGTAAGGAGTGATAATTAGGAGAATAAAGTGCTTCGAATTTGGCTATTTACAATTACTTTGAGACTATTATTTTTACACTGAGGTAGGTACTATACATATAAAGATGTCGCAAATTCATTAAATCTGAAATCATTTTTTTATACGCAAATAGGCGTAATAGTAATAAAACAAGAACCGTAATCATACAATAAATAATTATTATAAAAATTATAGCACTCTGTATAAAATTACCATCGTAATACCATAGGTAATAAATACAGTCAGATTTTAATGAATATTTAAGTAAGTGTACAAAATCTGTATCAAACGTGGAAATACTTAATGTATTTACGATATGTTATTTATGACAACCTCATACTTCTTAAATGGCAATATTTATATTAAGTAAAATCACATAAAGTGCTAATGCTCATGTATTATGTAGGCATTTTACGTATCTATGCATATGCATATTTTTTCTAATTAAAATATGTGTGCAGGATAGTATTCTGGCAAAATTGTAACAATGTACAACTTTTATTGGAACCTCTCATTCCAAAATATTCAAACGATTGATAACAAGAATTTAAAACAGTTTAGTTAAAACAAAGCGAAAATATGAATTATATTAATTTAAATTACAGCTGATGTATTTTAAAATATTTCCTAAGAATAGTAAAAATACTGGCAATGTTATGACTTATTATAACCTTCAATTTATGTGAACTTACCCATAATTTTCAATTTTTGAAGTTCCACTTTGTAAAAGCTTGTTAAACTTTTTATAGATTTCAGTAAAATTATGATCACTGCACTTAAAAGTCACTATATATATGTTACGTTATGAGGTAGATGAGTTTTATAATAATATAATTTTGCTTGTGATTCGAACGTAAAGACGCGACGGTGATCAACAACGCGAACGGGAAAGACACACACCTCCCACGGTTGCTTGGAGCGGACTGATTCGTTCGTCGCTCGTTTAGCCTGTCGAGTATAGTTTCGTTTTCGTGCAGTCGAACGCACCGAATAATTTTTTTTGCCTGTCCGGAGTAGTGGTTGAATTAATATTGTTTTATTTGAGAGGGCGGTTCCATTTCCTATGGTTACGAAACATCCGAGGGTTGAAGAAGTTTGTTTTTGTTTCACGATTTATAAATGTTTATATTCTTAGTGCACTCATTAAGTATAGGTATTTTTTGTTTGTTACATACTCATATTCATCGGCCCAATGGTAACTAATTCATTTGGAAAATGAGTATTGTTATGTATGTCGCTTGTTAGATTAGAAATTTAATAATAACAATTCAATTTTAAGTGATCCTTTATAACCTTGTCTTTTATATCTGCTTTATAATTAGGTTTCAACTGCGTGATGAATTTAAAAAAATGAGTCTTTGTCATTTAGAAAAAAGTAGGTAAGTAGGTAGGTACGTTAGAGCATGAACCTAACATGTTCTAATATAGTTTAAACATCAAACAAAATTGATGTGTCTGTTTGTAATGGAATAGCTTTTTCATGAGTGCATGTGGACCATAATGCCATATATGGAAAGAGGCAATTTTCAAAATTTTTGTCTATCTCTCCGTTTGCTCCGAGTAATCTCCGAAACGGCTAAGTCGATGTCGATTTCGATGGGACTTCCACTGCCAGATAGCTGAAGTTATGAGGAGTAATTTAGGCTACTTTTATTGATAATATGTAACATTGCATAGCCAATAGCCACAGCCATGTTCCACACGGGTAACTTTGTAGGCGCATCTAGTATATTATATAAAATATGATAAACGACAACGACTGTAAACGTATTTGTCCTATCCATATTAAAGATATAACGTCCGGTTTGATAACGTTCAGGTTTTGTAAAACATAATGGCGACAATTGCTATGGATACCAAATCCTGGCCTAGGGTTCACTGATCTGCAGTCCGACACGCTCTTATCGGAATAAATATATACCTACGTAAAGCAATTACCTACATTTTATTTCTAAACGCCGGGGACGGAGCATTTGAATTAGAACATTCTGTAGTTTTCTAATAATAAGAAAATCTCTGAGAGAGACTAGAAAAGATACTTCACGTGCTTTACACATAATGAAACAATAGTAGGAAAAATTGTAGTGTAAACAAACTAAAAAAATACGTTACTTTTGCAATTCAAATTTAAAAGTAGAAAATAATTTTAGAGATAATAAAAATAGAGAAAAGCGTCGTAGGAAGGAAAAATAAAGAAAAGCGTCGTAGGTAGCTTCGTAGGAAGTGGCTAAATACAATACAAATTGACCTAATAATAATTTAGGCCTTACAAGAAGAATAAGAAAAAATTGCAAAAATGTTTATATTATATAGAAATACATATAAATAAATTATTATTTTTGGCCTGATAGGATTTCTTCCACGATGTTCAATAAATTAATTACAGCAAGAGTTATTACATAGTAATATAATTCAAATTAATTCTTTCCTAATTGTCACAGTGCTATGAAATTTTTATTGAAAAGATTCAAATTAAGAGGTATGAAATTTAAAACAATCGGAATTTTTGCATTTGCATTCTAATAGAACATATTTCTTGTTAGATTTTTATTTATGTATGTTTTAAACGTATTTTATAAACCTTACAAAAAGGTTTACCTAATTGAATATTCTTTTTTGTTACTGCTATTTTAATTAAGCCTTAGGTAGGTACCTAACTATCATAGAACTAAAGCCGTTTGTTGCAAATTGTGTATAGATAAGAATCAAGAAACATTAAATTAAATTTACCGTGTCTTACTAATTGGTTATGTGAATTTATGACTATACTTATTTGTATGTATTATAAACGAACATACATATCTATTGAACACGTATAACATTTCAAGTTGTACAAAGAAATTTTATGTGTTTCACCATAATGAAAAGATTATTAGATGAAACATAATATCTGTAAAGCAATACTTTCTTATCTGTTTGTTGCAATATACTGTTATTATTTTACAAACATAAGCTCCACCACCTGCAGACCAGATGTTCAAGTGTCTTGGATAGTGAGGGTAAAAAGGGATATAGGTAATAACGAAAACAACAATAGTAATTAGCAACAAACGATTTGAATGTTCCGAAGAAACAATATGGGTTTAAATTTTTGTCTTGGAACAATAACATAACTGTTGATCTTATATTTTATATTTTTCTAATGTAGATATCAGTTTTTATTTAACAAGAATAATAATAACTGGGACAATTCAATACACAGCTATCAGATTCCAATTCCAAATAAGGAAATGGAATGCTGGGCCCACAGCTAATAAACATGATTAATTCTTTTTGTAGGTGTAGGGTTTTCAGCCAGAATTTTTTTTCAACAATTTATATTAACACGTTGCTTTAAACATGATAATTAGAATAAGTCCATTTATGTTATTTATTTATTAGTTTATTTACACAAAAGAAATAACAAATACAGAACAAATATTAATAAGTACATATACAATTTAAAAGTTTTACTATCTGTAGTATTGTGTTGCTATTGTTTCGCTGTCTTGGTCTTACTTCGTTGGCCATAAGTTTTAGTGTTGTACGTTCTGTTAATCCATTTCAGGTGTTACGTTTCGCATAGCTTTCGAATGTTAATAATAACCCAATTGTGCTATACAAAGATGCTCGCTGTCATTATGTGTATTACAAATAATCGTAAAAGAGTGTTAATTTTAAGAATATTTGTATACTATAGAGACATTATGTAGAATAATAATGGTATATATATGTAAAATAATAACGATATAATAATGACAAAAAACATATACACTTTATTTAAAGAATTAATTTATTACTATACAAATCAGAAAAATGGAAAAATACTTATACTTGTTTATAGCAGATGGCGCGGCGGTGTTTGATCCCTGGTAATGACATTTCACGCGTTGTAAACATGAGCGAAATTCTTAACGGACCCTAACAGTAGGCTCGCCAATTTATCGAAAAAAATATTACAAATACAAATCAGGATTTATATGCCATCGTATTAAAAATATATATTAATCAAATTTGCTATTTTGTAGATATTAGAAAATTTTTTAATACCCTGTATTAATTAGCGATGTAAGCTAACTAATTTTAGCAATTTTTTTTAATTATGGCTGTTACGCATACTTTTAAAAAATCTGAAAAACAAAATATATTGGTCAAAACTTGTCATTATATATATACACAAGTTTTGCTCTATGAATTTGTATTATTCAAGGAAACCAGGTAATAAGATAACATATTAAAATTTATTCTGATGACGTAGCAATATTCTGTGGATTAAGATCTGGATCTCTATCTGTCTCTGTTTTTTACTTATTTAATTTTTTTGCCCTGGACAATTTTTTCAATTTTATCGATGAATAATACAGCTTTTTCAAGTTGAGCTTGCTCATTAAACCTAAAGTGTTGGATGGATTATACAATGCTGATTTCAAATAAGTACTCTGTCTGGCCCGTTCACAATTCAAAAAGTCCCAAAAAATAAGGCGACATGGTATCACCACTTATCAGTCAACACATGGGCGCTTAACTATTAGCAACTAAGGCAGGTGGGCGCCAGGAGGTCCATAATTTGCCCAATATTTATTCACAAAACGGCGTTAACACAATTCGAAACTCATTATGCCGTCATTTGGCGAGGTGGCTCTGGTAATGACCTTCTGTCAGAATGAAAGAATTGTGTGGAGGTATCGAAAAAAAGGTTTAGAAAATTAATTAGGTACCTAGGTAACTGCTGCTACGTTATGAAATGTTTAAGGAAATTAATACAAATGATGTATATTATCTTAAATATGTATATTTTGATCGATAGTCTTGTCAGTTTACCTGTACCTTAGGACTAATCTTATCCTAGGTATTAATCGTACCTTAGGACTAATATAGCGGTTTAGATCATTAAATAGTGCGATAAATAGAAAGTTAATGAAATCTTAAAGATGTTTAGGTAATTCTTTTAATTCTGTTACATTGCGCTATATGTAAGCGATATAATAAGGAAATGTTATGTGTAACATAGCACTATTTTACAAAGTTATTTTAATAAATAAAAAAAAAGTGCTATTATATTATTTATCAAATATATTGATATATATTTAAAGAAACAAGTGTTTATACTCCCTTTGACGTAATTTGCTATTTAGAAATCGAAAAATCATTAGGAAATAGTTACTAATTCTGAGTTAATTTTTTTATAGTGTATGGGGGCGAAGACCTTTAAAAGATCAATGTTTGCCCAATGTTTTGACATACTCCCGACATTGGCCAGTGAGCACGGCGTGTGTTTCATCAGCCCAACAGATGGCGCGCCTGGCGTAACGGAGTCAAAGTAGGCATCTTTTTTGATAAAATTGTTAATCTACCCCGAATCATTAGTGCCAGTCATTCCGTCTGTTGCTCTGCCCACCTTTTGCCTTACTATTGTTGAATTTTTGATTATTATGTTAGTTTCCCCCTTTTATTAATCCAATGTAAGTATGTGCATATATCCGATCCGAAGTATGATGATTTGCAATGTAAATTTTAAATTTTTAAATTATATTACAGTAACATAATAAACAAAGGTCTATTTTTACCGCGAAACAATATTGATTTGTAACCTATATTTTATTGCAAACTTACAATAACCAACTCCTATTAATAACCTATAATAAGTGGTGAAACTGTCACCAAGTCTCGTTGCTGCAGATCTGCTGCTTGTTGCAATCGTTTGTGATTGGTTCTTGCGCGTTAATAACTCTTTATATGTATACCAGAAGACGTTTTTGCCAGACGTCACATATTATTATATAAATCGAGGTCATCGATGTAATAGAACATAATAGCATTTTAGACATATTAATCATTCGTAGATAAGTAGCATAATTGAATATATTTCATATAAAGGGTAAAATTTCGGTTTTATTATACAGCGGTTACTCATTACAATAATGTAAATAAATTCAGAAACGACTAAACTCGCGCAATGTAGTATCATTTAAAAATAGAATGTCATGAAAAAAAATACGAATCTGTTGCAAAATACGTTTTTTGTTCTCTCTTTGGATCAATATTTAAACAGGATATCGGGAGCACGGCAAGCGCAGGCACCTTTGGGCGCATTATCCGACAGCCGCTCTCATAATTTGGACAAATCGATTTAGATCGGCGGCGCTTTTATCCAATGATTTAGTAGCGCCGACAAATTGGGCCTTGCACGGCCTTCCACCATCGATACTTACACCTTGGGCCCCCTCTATACGAGTAAGTAATCGGGACGCTTAAGCGGTTAGCAATTACAAGGTCTCCTCAATTCAAACGACCGGTAATTCCATTCGGCTAATTTGGTATTTCATTATTTCGCACAAAATCATCTATCTACATCTAGAAAGCAAAAAATATATCGATCGTCTATATAGTATCTAGTTAGTTTGTATACCGTCATATTTCCGAACATACACAGGTAATACAAATTTATGTTATCGTTGAATAGTTCGTATATTTGCTAGGACGACTACTAACAACCGAACGTCTCGGAACGCTAGATGGCATTTCGTCACAGATTACATAATTAGGATATTCCGTCGGTACGGTGAGTTGCAAGATAATGACGTGAAAGTGATTCACGTACGGTGATTCACAATGTATGCATTACATTACACAACGTTACGCACGTGTCTAACACGTCGGCGCCGCGTCCGTGACTGGTCGCTGGCCGCGGCCTTGCGGACTCATACGCCAAAACAGATATGCACTTGACTTACTTATTAAAAGTCATTTTTATTATCAGTAACGTGAATCTCGTAATCGAAACTTACCAATTGAATGACGTAACAGTCTTTGCAAACCACGTTTGTGATCCAATCGCATATCACTGCTAGGTATGTCCAAAAGTATTTATGTTGCATGTCATTGCGTTACGTTCATGTGTAATATTGAAATATTTAACAATAAAAACCCGTAATTACTTAAAAACTCAAAATATGACCGACGCAAAATTTTCAAATATAAAACCTAATTTCCATCCTATTATGTTCGATTTGCAGCTATTAATTTTTAATATATGCTTAATTTTTGAGCAAAATCGATACCTAAAAAGGAAGTTCGGAAAATAATATCCCGAGGGTATGGATGCGGAGTGCATCGTTCGTTAGAACACGCGAGCGGTCAAAACTCTGGCATGATACGAATATGAGCGGTCAGTGTTAAGGGGGCGACCCATTGCCTAGCGAAAGGTTTACAACACCGCAATTTTAATTCATTTTCCATAAAGAATGAGGTATGAAAACTAAGAGTTTGCTGTTTGCTGTGAATTCTGCCAATCTGATATTGCTCAGCGTGGTAGTCATGGCTTTAGTCCTTTTCAATATGAGGGATTAATGTCCAATAGAACAAAAATAAAAGGGTCGACAAACGGACAAGTAACAAAAGTTGCTGAAGTACTGTGTTGTTTTTTGGATTCTCAGTGAACCATACCCTTTAGTTCGGTTTTGTTTTGATTTAGTGATTTGCATACGAAATTGTGCCGCGAATGGCACGAGCGCTGGCCCCCCGGGCGACGCTACCGAGAGCACTCGCGTGATCTACTTCGCGTTTGCGCCGATTACGGTAATTCGGCGCTAAGTTTACACATCATTGTAATTACATACATTTATATTAACTATCCACTGCTTGCGGCTAAAGGAGAATTATTTTTACGCAACTACTTTGTCTTCGTACTTGTCGATCCTCAGTGGGTTGCCGCCTTTAAACTGTGTCTCCATATGCTAGATGAGAATTTTTTTCTGCAATACGTACAATTTACCATACGATATTCGCTTTTAATTACTCTTTCGACATGTGCAAGAGATAGGAATCGTATTCCACAGTCTGGAACAATTTTAGAAAAATCTGATTTTTTTTTACTTACGTAAGTCGAAAGACATTGACAAAAAACATAACATGGCATATAAGACAATTCAAAGTAGTGTAATTAAGAGACATGGGTACTATTAAAATGACTGTTGTAACATCTCTAACTATGCATTGTTACGGTGGCTGATGTTTACCAGCCGCAGGGTAGGTCGTCTCGCCAATCACGAACTGATATTCGTATCAAGCTTTTGCTTCGAGCGACAATCTGTTGGGGCCTGACAAATTAATGTCGCTTATATTTTCTTTTCTCGTTGTCTTTACAATGAACTTATTATAATATTTTTAATGTACTAATCTACCATCTCCGGTATAACAGTCAAGCTCATTAACTACCAACCAATAGGCCAGTTAATTATCTAAAAACTGCTACAATTAAAATTTTATATCGCGAGTAGAAAATTCTGCCCGCGTCGATATGTAATAATAAATTGACAGTACAATCAATGAACACATAAATAACATTACATGAAACCTACCTTCATACTAACAGTTATGCATAAATATGATTTCAAACAATGTTGCAAAATAACCAGCTATGTGTAGTTTGGAGCGGAGATTCTGCGGACCGTACAGTAAAGAGGCAATTTGTATCAATGCGTAGATCGATGGTCATCAAACTTACAAAGCGCCGCCGCACCTGTTTACGTCGATATCACATAATAGCGCCACCAGAGCCTTTAAGAAAGAACCCTGAACCTTATGAGACAGTGCTTAAGGTTTATTTCAACTTGTGGACGCTTATGCCTGAGGGCATGTATTGAAATTTTTTCAGCCGCAAACCGCAGAATGCTCGGCGCGCGCGTTTCTTCAAGAGTATAATGCTTTATCTGTAGTTATCTTCATTAGTAGTCGTATGTGGTTCGTACACAGTCAAATGGAATAAATATATTACATATGCGAATTATTGTGGGGTGAAATACAACTCTTAAGAATTAAAATAGCTATATTTTTCCTCACGACAACGATTCCCTGTGTGGCGTTTCTGAATCTGTTTGAGTGTTTTCAGCACCTACCGCTAGTGAGTAACGTTTACAAAGGCGGCTAGTCTTAGAGCACCTACTCATCTAGTTTCCAATTAGTCACCAGGTATTCACAGTATGTGAATTGTTCCCGGCGACAATGGCAGATGAGCGTATATTTACTGTATCCATTCGCGATTAAAAGATTTCTATGGACAATGGAATACTCATCATCTATGAATTACTTATAATGCTATTGTATTTTATTGCATATATCTTACTCGTATAAAACAATAAGATTTTTTGAACTTATTTAAGAAAGTACGAGATATAATTAAAAAAGTAATTTATATTAATTGTAATTTATTTCAGTTTTTAAACTGAAATATGAGCCTTATATCGAGATGTAATTGCAAAATCTTTATCATCAACCTTCATTAACTCCTCATTATTATCATCAACCTTCTTTATCGTTCTGTTCGAGGACACGAATTACCTTTGCGAGGGAGAAGAGGTACATACCTACATTTAATAGGAATCAATAATTTGTATTTGATATTGAAAATGTTATATTCGAAGGAATAAATAATTTGCATTAGATTAGGTAAATTTTAATCACTTCTACCTTTTTCCAGTATAATAGTTGTATAATTTGAATAATGACAAATTCACCATTCTCTTTCTATTAATTCTTTATAGCTCTCTCCGCTGTGCAAAGTTATCCTGAAACCTTACTTAAAAATAAAAATAAATCGTACCAGCAACTGTCATATTTAGTTAATAAATTTTGATAACTCCATTATAACAGTTATCTGTAACATTTACGAAATAAAGTTTACAGATAATTTATAATATTTCAGCATTATAACAGTTATCTGTAACATTTACGAAATAAAGTTTACAGATAATTTATAACATTTCAGCTTGAGGAGATCACTCAGTCAGACTGTGTAATTACGCTAATCTATAAAGTCCTTGGGGATTTAATTGCACCTGTGGCCGATATTCCTCCCTCTAAAGGGACTTTATCTGAAGATTCCTCGGCTCTTGTGTAACAAAGTGTACCTCAGTTTCAGCCATGTATACAAACCATACAATATTTTACTCAAAGTTAAACAGTACACGGACAAAACATCTGAAAATAAAGATGTTAAAAAGGTGTTTCGATAACCTTTTTATAATACAATTCTGGGTTAGGTCAAAAACAATAATTGTAGATATCTACACAAAAGAACCGTCGGTACGTTCCATAATCTTTTTTTCCAAAGTTTAAAAGTAATAATATAAGAGGGTGGGGTGGCTTAAAAATGAAGTTTCTATGCAAATGTGTCGTATCTCGTGCCGCAACAGGTGAGGTGCGGCGGCCTTAATTGTTTTTTGTGGGAATATTCAAATGTTATGAAATTTTTTCATTGTGTTTTTGTGACACTGGCGCGGGTGGCATCCCAGATGGCTAGGAAAAAACTTTTTTGTTACAACCGCTCCTTGTGCTTACTTTATATAAAGATAACTACATATAAATTTAATGGCTCATGTAAATGTTTGCCATTTTCATACGAAAGCTAGTTGATCATACATACTTTTATGTTATCGAGTTTAATTTTTTACCATTATGACGATGGCTAATTTAAGGTTTGACGAAATAATATGTGTACTACCTACTAAAAGAATAAAATATCAGCATCATAATTAAATATTTTTTTACACATTCTATATAATTTTGACTTCTTGGGATGTGAAACAAGTTTAAGTTGTATAGTCTTTTAAAAAGTTTCACCATAACGTGAAACGTCAAAGACATTGTGTATTTGAAATGTCAAATATCAATTCAAATATAGAAGATGTGAGCACGTTTTGATTTTTTGTCTTAGATCCACATATTGCTTACAAAAAGTTGTAAAAGAAATATCGGAAGTTCATGTCGCAGCTGTCGCGTGCTTAGCCCTTTAGAAAGTCGACGATCTACATCACTAAGGGCTCTAAAGACCCACAAGTGTCAACGCGATGTGACGTCACGGTTCTATTCGCATTATACGTCGCTCTGCTCACTTTTACTCATGTTCGTAATATTTTTTTTTATATTTTTGTGCTCTTAAAGTTTATATATTATCGATATCACGATACTCTAATGGCGCAAAAAAAGGGAAAGAGTTTGTTAAGAGACTACATAAATCCAATTTTTTGGAGGATATTGAAATATTTTTTACAATATAAAAAAAATATTATGCTTTGATGTTGTTGATAATTATATTGATTAAATTATCTTTATTGAATGTTTAAAAAAAGAAAGTATAATTATTTTTATTGTTTTCTCATCTTTTTACGGCTGTAAATAATGTGTATGGAATGAATTATTTGGGATTATATTTCAATTACTATTATTCCGACGCATAAATATAATTTGTCTTATATACCATGAATTATGTAACGAAATGAAAATTTAGTTTTGAAGTAGTAGGTACAAAGTGACATAAGTAATATTTTTTTGGCTTGATATTATAATTCCTCTACATTCGTAAATATACTAAAACAAACACGCAATATGAAGCCGACTGAGCGTAAATTCTTGCGACTAGAGCCTTGCGTGTTACTATGACGTTTATAGTCAAAATGGGATTAATAAAATAATATAACAGTCTATTAATTATAATCAGTATGTGAAATATCACATGCCCTGCCAACTTCATATTTTCATTCATTTATTGATATACTAGTTGACCCGGCAAACGTTGTTCTGCCATATAAATTATAACAGTAT